>DVXP01000924.1:0-17053 GCA_018235645.1 Junonia grisea | reverse complement strand
GCATGTGCCGGAAGAAATTCCGACACATGTATATCCACCAATCCGCAGTGGAGCAGCGTGGTGGATTAAGCTCCATACCTTATATATGCTCCAAGCTGTGCTACGTTATGGTGTAAAAACAATTAATACCATACCATGATTCAAATCAATCTGAGGTATGGGCTTTATAGATTATCCTTAGCGTCTTTGATTTTTATTTATTTTCCAAATAACTACGGAGCCGATTTTCATAAAATTTATATGCAACCAACTTGAAGATATGTGCTATGTAATGAAATAATTATCCTTGAAATTGGTTCAAATTAGTCAAATTGAGAATCTTCTTCTTTCTTGAAGTAGGTTAAAAATTTATTGTAATAATTTGTTCGTACATAATAATATGTATCTTGTATTAGCTGTTGCCTGTAACTAACACTTTTTTTAATATAAATGATTGCCGGATTCAAAAGAATTTAAGTCACATTTTTACATTCCAATTGTTTGAACGAAAAAGGGATCTGTCCCTTTTATTTGATTATTTGTTTTTAGGGTTCGTTGGAGCTGATATTTATTCTTTACGTAATGTGTGAAATATTCTGTTGCTCATCATTTTCAAGATGTAAGAAGTAAAAGGAAATATTAGTATTGAAATTATAAAACCATTTTGTCGGTTTTACTAAAAAGAAAAAATAATAATTTTTTCCATAATATCAGATTTAATAACTTTAGACTTCAGGATCTTGTGGCTCAAGAATGAATATGATAAGAATGAATGAATAGAAATCACAAAATTTTCATTGCATATTCACAATGTACTCGTATACGCATACAATTAATAATTATTTAATCCATTTTCAATACTTTTGTTCCTATATTAAATATTTTTTTATATTCTATTTCAGGAACAAAAACTGAAGGTGAGGAACAGAAAGATACAAAGAAAACAACAAAAATACCAAAATTCAAATTGAAACAAGCGGTCGATAAAATAAAACAGGAAGAACAAATATCGCAAGAGAAAATTGTACACGAGGTACCTAATTAATAGCCCACACTACATTGTATTTTCCGACTAGAGACCCACACAAAATTTCATCTAAATCGGCTTAGGGGAACGTAGGTGACAAAGATATACTTATAATAGCTATAGTTACTCAATATCTTTCCTTCTCAGAAAATAAATATCTCTTAATACATTTCCTGCTAAAACACGGCTCCGTGTGATCGTGATGCAGAGGCAAACATCGCGGCCTCGTGATCCACATATAGCAATTTAATAAAGTGTGTTATGCACATTCCTGCGATGAACCCCAGGTTTTTTGCATGAAATCCAAAAATAGCTGTACCAAAACCCTAAATATTATTTTAGTATTTGATTTTATATGCTCCTCCTTGTTTTCAGCCATTTTTGGGAAGAAAAGTGCAATCAGCGATTCCACGACTCAAGGATATTAAGCCACCGCAAAACACTCAAATGAATCAAAACAAGAATGATGAAAATCAAAAGAATCAACAACTAGAATCACCGCCATTAGATGACGAATTTGAAAAGTTATACGAAGAAATAGTTGAAAAGGACGCATTTAATAACAATATACCAACACCAGATAAACTTGATGAAATATCAAAAATGGAAACGAAATTTGAAGAAATAATACACTCTTACGAAGACAATAAAACTCAAACAATCGTGACTGAGAAAGTTAAAAGCAAAATACCATTGCTAAAACGTAAAAGTGAACAGGATATGGAAATTCCGCCGCAATTCAGAAAAAACTCGCTTAAAATGAGCATTTCTAGTGACGACGCTAAAAGTAAAATAGCAGTAGCACAATCAAAAGATAAAATAACTAAAACTGAAATAGGAAATGCTAAAATTACGAACAGCTATTCAAGTGAAACAAAATCGAAAACATTTTCAGCGCAAGCTTCAGAGAGTACAAATGTGACTAAAACAGTTATAACACAAACGAGCACCACCGAAGAACAAGTGAGTATTTCTTCAAAGGAAAACGTTAAATTAGAACAAAACACAGACATTTCTAAAGAATCTTCTAAAACTGCTAAAGATATTCCAAAATGTAGAATTCCTGTTTTATCACAAACAAAGAAAAAAGTCGAAACAAAAGCTTCGAATGACGTTGAAGTAAAAGAACAAGTTACATCTGAAACTGTAAAAGCAATTACTGTCGATCATTCGATAAATAAAGATGAAACTAAATCTGAAAATAAACTAGATGTAACACAAGATTCAAAATCAAATGTTCCTGCATCAAATGTAAATAAAAATGTTGACACCTCGTTACGTGGAAATATATCTTCAGATCAATCTTTGCATACAACAAAAAATATTTCTGTGAAAACCACTTCAAGTGATAATGCTCAAGTTACAGAAATTACAAAAGCCAATACAAAAATTGAAGACAACGTAACGAGTGAAGTAAAAGAAGCAATTCAAGTTGTGAATAACGATAAATCCGTTGAGCCTGAATCTAAATCAATAATAGGCAATAGTGAAAGTTTAAATGAAACTGTTAGAGAAAGTAATACTACTGTAACGTCTGATAACACTACAATTACAAAAATTACAAAAGTCAATACCGAAATCGAAAACCATGTTACTAGTGAAGTAAAAGAATCTGTCCAAGTAGCTACTCTCAAATACGATGCATCACTTGATTTTGATTCCAAACCAAAAACAAATTATGTTGACGTGACTACTTCTAACAAAACTATTGTAGAAGGTGTTGCTATATCATCTAATAGCACTAATATTACAGAAATAACAAAAATCAATACAGAAGTTAAAGACCACGTCACTAGTGAAGTAACAGAAAGTATCCAAGTAGCAAATATCAAAAACGACACTTCACTTGAAGCTGAAGCCAAAAATGTTGTTATAGATAATAGTCAAATAAGTTCTTCTAAAGAAACTGTTATAGAAGGACGTACTAGTCTAACATCTGGTGTTACAACTAAAGCGGTGACAACTACTTACACTAATGAAAGTAAAACAGAAACATTAATAGAAAGTAAAGTTCAAAATACTGAAAATCAAAATACCCAAAATAATTTAAATTCGAAGGTAGAAATAACAAATGTGGCACCTAACGTTAATAATGAAACAGGAGAGAAGAAACCAAATAATATTGAAGAAGTTACAAACATTAAACCAGAAATTAAAAATGCAGAAATTAAACAAGATTCCAATGCAATTAGCACAGAAACTGTAACTGTTACTACAATCAACTCTGTTGTATGTGATAATGTTGAAGAACAAGGAAAAGTAGAAGATAAGGACCAAATTCCAAAAAGTGTAAAGGATGATGCTATAAGTGACAAAAATAACGAAATATCAAAACAAAAAGAAAAAGAGCAACAACAAAATATATCTGAAAACAAACTCAATTCAAATCACCAAACAGTTACTGAAAGCAATAAAATTTCATCCGATAATTTAGTTCAAAATGGCGAAAAAGATAAAAGCAAATCTGTTACAAATAAACTGTCATCAGAGTTAAAAAATATGGAAGATTTAGAAGAAGAAGACATTATAATTTTAAAGGGCAAAGTTAGTAGAATAATTAGTAGATTAGATTCTAGAGAGCCACAGATTAACAAGACAGATGTAGATGTACCGGAAAATGTTTCTGTTATGTCGAAAATAGCAAATTTCGAAGTAAGTACCGTTATACATAATTATAATTATATATTAATTTTCATTTAATAATTGTTGATACAACCATTAGGACGAAAAACTAAGTAAAAAAATAACTTATACAGGGTCAATGCGGATCATGTGTACTAATTGAAACTACGTTTATTATTCCTATTCAGAAATACCTATAAAAAATAAGTACTACGAAAAATAAGAAAAAAAACAATTTTTCGAACAAATTAAATAGCTTAATAGTCGAAATACAACGCAAACTCACACAGAAGAGTTAGTTACATTATTATTATTAAAAAATATACATCATGCGAAAACTGAGCTAAAACTTAAAGACTATGTAAACACTAAACTAATGATCCGATTTAAATGATTTTTTGTATGCAGCCTTAAAATCGTATTTAGTTTACACAGTTTCAATTAAAACACATAACATATCTTGACCCTGTATATTCTTTAAATATATCAAATAATAGTATATCTAAACTATTTTTAATTAAATAACATATTACGCTTAATTGTCACGTTCTCAGACTTGACTGAGCAATTACCGATTCACCTATTATCAAAATAGTTCCATTAACAGAAGATAGTAACAGCGGAGAAGAATTAGATTTTGAATATTCTCATCGTAAGAAACGGAACTATATTCGCCATCTAAAACCAATATTCAGTACCTACTCATTTTGGACAGCAGGACCTGCAGTCAGCAAGTGTCTCGCATACTTAAATACTGATAATATTGCATTTTTATCATAGGGTTCATTCAAGTATTACGTAACGCAATTTGGGGGAGGAGAGAGTCTTGTAAAACGTTACGGTGCGTTATGGGGCTGGGTGCGTTGTTGTTATACCTCCTATAACAACAACGCGTTACGTAACGACTTAATTGTGATTTTTAGATGAAAATGGTCTCGAAAATTATTTTAGTGGCCATTTTCACCTTAAAAATTTTGGTAAAATGTTACGTAACGCCTAGGGGGAGGGTACAGAACAACGTTACGGTGCGTTACATGTGGGGGAGGGGGGGTCTAAAATCTTCAAAAATTGCGTTACGTAATACTTGAACGACCCCATACAATAGAATTAAAATAAGTAAATATCTACTTACTACATTACAAACTTATTTTCAGAAACCCGATGCCACGAATACCATAACTTCTGGAACAAAAACTGCCCCGGTCATTGAAAACAAACCAAAGATTGTAGATGGAATATTAAAAGAACCAGAAAATGCCATAAATAATGCCCATAACACGAACTCAATTAAAAATCTAACTAAAACAGAACAAAATACCGTTAAAGATTTCGAAAATAATTTCAAAAAAGCATCAGAAGAAAGTCCTTACGACAAAACAGACATACAAAGCAATTATTACGCGATATACAATAAAGTACACAGCTCAATAATAAACCGATTAAACAGCATCGAAATGAAGTTCAAAACTGGTGAAATTCAGAGGACTCAACTTCAAAATCAAATTTCAAATATCAGTGAAGCTGAAAGTAACAATTCGAAAGAAAGACTTAGTGTATCTGAACCGAATCTATCTAGACAACCCCAAACGCCAATAGATGAAGTATTCACCAGTGATATTAAAATGGATACAAAAATGACCACAAGTGTGGATAGAAAACTTGCCACAAACGTGGATATAAAAGTAACCACAAGTGTGGATACGAAAGAAGCCACAAAAGTGGATATGTACAAAGAGTATCGGCCTAAAAGGGTAGATGTGGATAAAAGGGCTAAGTCGGTAGCAGAATTGGATATAGGGGATGCCGTAAAGGGGAGGGTGAGGCAGATGGTGTACAGGATGAATTCTATGGAGAGGATGAGGATGCTCATGAGGAGTGATACCGTGGATAGGAAGGAAAAATTGAGGAAAATTTCTATAACGGATAGAGTTGCGATGTTTGAGGTGAGTAACTTTTTTTATTCAAACGTAAACGTAACACAGCCTGTACATATCCAATTGCTGGGCATAGGCCTCTTCTCCTATTAGGGAGACGGTATGGAGCTTAATCCACCGCGCTGCTCCACTGCGGATTGGTGGATATACATGTGTCAGAATTTCTTCCGGCACATGCAGGTTTCCTCACGATGTTTTCCTTCAGCGCCGAGCTCGAGATGAATTTAAACACAAATTTAGCACTTGAAAATCCAGCGGTCTCGGCTTTTTTTATTTATTGACTTATTATTAATTTACAAGCAATCCGCTCTAGCTCACGAACAAAGGTTATAAAAATATGTTAATTAGAGATCATGTAGCATTCTAATGGTTAAAGATTTTTTGAAATCTGTCCAGTCATTTTTAGATTTCCGTAGACAAAACCGAACCCTTATAGTTTCGCCATGTCCATCTGTCTATCTGTCTGTCTGTCTGTCCGCGGCTTTGCTCCGAGTTCCTTAATACTAGAAAGCTGGAATTCGGCATGAGTATACACATGAATCACGCCGAGAAAGTCGTACAATAAAATCTTGAAAAATATTTTTTGTTGGGGTGTCTCCCCCATATGTAAAGTGAGACCAAAAATTTTTTTTCTTGAGGGAAACTACGGAACCGCACTTGGCTAATTTTTTATTTATACGTTAAACATATACAAGGGGTCCATACAAGATAATCTTTCGTCTTTATAATCTTTCATATATATAATTTTATAGTGATATACTGTCATATGATTAATTAATTTTTTTTATTCAACAATACGTATTTTTACAAATGTACTGATTTGTCTGAATATACACAAATCATTGTATTTATTCTTAAAACATAAATCAACTTTCGTTAATTAATTATTTATTTTGCGACCGTTAAAACTATTTAACATTAATTAATTAGTAAAAACACGCAACACTAACACACGAAATATGTTAAAAAAGAGGGTAGTACGATATTTCTGTCAATATTGTTCGTTACTCTTTCTTAAAATTAGAAGTGACACGACTGTCTAAAGAAATGTACTGATTTGAATTTTTGGGTGACGGTTAATTAGGGAAGTTAAAAAAATGAAGTTTACTTGTGTTCTGGTGTTTTTATTGATATTTGTAAGTATTTTTAAGTTTTGAATTATTTTATAAAATCAATACTAATATAGTAAAAAGAAAGAATTTTGAGCATATAAATTAAAGTTAATTCTAGTATAAAAGGGAGCTTGACGTAATGTTGATAGTTTGTGTAAACCTTTAAAACGCGGGAGAGGCCGCGGACGTGCTGCGAAAGCGATCCCGTAGCCTTTTCGTTTTCCGTGCTGTGGCGGCCATCGCAGGCGGTTTTAGTGAGTACAATCTCACATAGCCCGACATCCCACCCAGGAGTCGGGTATCTATGAAGATTTACCCTGCGTCAACAAAAACAATAACCTTTAAAACGGGACAGTACGCTATTGTTATTATTAGTATCTGGGTGAATAAGACATTAAAAAAAATGAAAAACCGTAACTAAATATAAAACATTGAAACAATTCCTCTACAGCCCGTTTCAAAATTAACTGATATTGATACTAGCCGATCCGAAAGACGTTGTCCTGTCCAGTACCAGCGCCATTTATCGGGTACTATTATACTTTCACACTATCCCGGTCCACCCATTCAAATAGACATACACACAAAAACTTTCATCTTATGGCTCCTCCACACAGTAGCGAACTAGTTCGCGAACTAGTTCACACACGTTGGCGAATGCATTCGCTAATGCACCTCCTCAAAATATCAATACTGCATAACTGACATGACTTCTATATTCTATTAAATAACATTTTATTTTACAATCGCGGTTAGTTATGCAGTATTGGTATTAACAAGTCATTAAGTAAGTAATTTAAGTTATGCAGTATTGATATTTTGAGGAGATACATTAGCGAATGCATTCGCCAACGTGTGCGAACTAGGTCACGAATGCCATTAGCGAACTGGTTCGCGAACTAGTTCGCTGATGTGTGGAGGAGCCATTACAGATTTACTGTTCAGTGATTTAGGAGGAGTTTGATGACAAACATCCGTACAAAAGATTTTTTTATCTGACTTTAAAAATTCTCTTACAATTACAATGCTTCATTTTCCCATCATCCCTGATTAACATATGCTATATTATAACACTAAGTATATTTGCTGAGTCCATGTGAAGTCGAAACGGACCACTAGTTCACATAAAGACACACAAAACAATGACTGGCTATAACTGCTTGTTGATTAAGATAAATTGACAATACTGCAATTTCCAGAAAAAGGCCATACCAGTTCACGCAGAGGAGACCACCCACCGATCACCATCAAAGTCCACCACACCACAGACCAAGACATGGTCTGATGAGGAGTTGCAAGAGAAGATTGCTGAACTTGCCAATGCGAAGAACAAGTATGGGAGGTGGAAGAACATGTCCTCGATTGAGTTGACGGATGGTTCCACAATGCCAGCTCTTGCTATTGGAACTGCTTTGGTAAATATGGAAACTTTGTTCTAGGTTTGTCCTATTCCTTTACCGAAGATCTTAATAAATTAATTTCAAATTAATTTGATATAACGTAACAAACAACGTAACACAGCCTGTACATATCCCACTGCTGGGCATATGCTTCTTCTCCTATAAGAGCCGAGATGGCCTAGCGGTGTGAGTACAGGTTCAAACCCTGGCTAGCACCGCTGGATTTTCAAGTGCGAAATTTGTGTTTAAATTCATCTCGAGCTCGGCGGTGAAGGAAAACATCGTGAAGAAACCTGGCATGTGACGGAAGAATTTCTGACACATGTACATCCACCAACCCGCAGTGGAGCAGCGTGGGTGGATTAAACTTCATAACCTTCTCTCTAATAGAGAAGAGGCCTATGCCCAGCAGTGGGATATGTACAGCCTGTGTTACGTTACGTTTACGTTAGATTTTGTCTACAGTTTCAGAAACAGTCTATTTTAAAAACCCAATAACAATTGTCAGTGTTACACATTTAAGTGAAATGCCCTAAGAAGATATTATGTCTCATTGAAAGAACAAAAGCAGAAGACATTAGTCAAGACGCCACGCCCGGGGCGGCGACTAGTCTCAACCATTTGTACTGAATTACTCGCCAGAAGCTCTCTGAATTATTACCACGAAAATCGTTCTATAAATCATTATTAGTAATGTCAAAAACAGTGAACCTAAGACAGTGGGATTATTTCGTAACTTCACTCTGCCTAATTGTCTTAAGTTAGTTCAGAAATACTGGAATCCCCATTAAATATTATAGCGTCTCAGTCATAGACAAATGGGATTGATATTATTTCAATAAGATATTTTTAATTATATTTGACACAAACAAATAGCCTTTCAAAGGCTTTCATTATCAGAATACTAAACAATAGACTTCTAAATAGCTGAAATTGATAATAATTATGATTGAGATGCTTGATTGAATATAATATTGCATAATTAAGTGTAAGACTCTTGTGTATAATTAACATCTATCTAACTCTATGTAGATGACCAGTTTGTAGTGGTAGGGAATGTACTTGTTGAACGAAATTCTTAAAAAAACAACTATACTTTTTTAATCAAAATGATGAAAAAAAGACTCAACTCAAATATTCTCTATGAAAACATACGAGTACATACATATAGATATATACTTAACGTAGTAAGGCACACATTCTTATTTATGGTGTCAATCTTGATCTGGCGTATATTACTCCTATGGATTTTTCCTTTCATTCGATATAACGTCAATCACAACTGTTTTTCTTTTTCAGAGGCTGAATTTTCATTCAGGATTTATATGAACAATCGAGCTCTTTTTATATTAAATGTATACGTTTATATGAAAACGAAAATTATGTAACTGTAACTGAAAATAAAGTTGGTTTTTAAATACCACAATAATGTTAGTAAAATTATAAATAGCGTCAAAAAGTCAATCAATTAACTGTATGAAACGAGTGTCGAAACGAACATAATGAACAAAATAATTAATTATTCAACGTCACCAGTCATAAACAGTATAATTCGAGTGTCTAATTTACAATTTGTAATTAAGGCAATGATAGTTTGTTTAAAAACTAATATTATACTCGTGATATATTTTAATTAAAATTCTGTGCAGGTTCAATCTAGTGACTGGTATCACCGATGATGCAATAATAATAGCTTTTCAAAATGAACTGATTTGATTTCTGACAAAAAAATATAACCTTTCACAAAATTTATATTGCATCAAACATGTCCCTAGACTTCTTACTTTTCGTTATTCCCTATGATTTTTGTTCCACGCTGAATTAAAAAAAAAACGTATAGTAATAAGTGAATAAAACATTGAACTAATTTCTAAAAGACCGATCAAAGAATGATCAAATCGACCGAGTAATGGCTAATAAAATCAAAATATTTCCGAAAGGTCGGCTGATCGTAAATTATTTAAAGTAATCAATCAAATTGGGGTCGGGGGATATGATTAACGCTCTCAATGTGTCAATCTACCGTCAAATGTTGTCAGACAATGTTGAAGGAAGGGTTAGAGTATTGAAAATTTTCAACCGACTTCGAAGGAGGAAGTTTTTATATGTAGTCTTAGAACTCAGATATTGATTGACTGATAAATGAAGTCACTATACATGGTATCTAAGCAAACAAATTTGTATTTTTATAGCCTGTTCCTTTTTTAAATAGTTTTGCTTATAATAAATAAAACTAAATACTCATATGATTTCATTTTATTATGTTTAAGATGCTTGATTACGGATTCCATAATTATGTTCACAGGAATAATCGAAGTTTTTACAAATATATCTTGTAACAATTTCAGATTTTTTTATTGCCTTAATATTTATTTTGACACTTGGTATTTATTTTAATGAATAATTATATAATGATACTAAATTATTTATTTCAATGAATATAACATACGATCGAGAAACAATAATATATCCCTGCCACTCAAATCTATCATACAAACTCAACAATTTACATCAAATACACAACACATCAAAGACATCACAAAAAATACAACAAAATTCCTAAACCAGATCATAAACAGGCTCGTTTATAACTACGTGACATTTATCACCGAGCAAAAAATACTATTCTAAGCATATTTTCCAATGCCCCACCGATGCCACGATTGGTCGGGTGAGTCGCTCGGCACGCTATGCCGAGTTCGGCACGTTCCGATAGAAAAAGGTTTGCCCGATTCCCTTTGATTGCTTCCCGTCTATTATTTGTATCGATGTCGGAGTAAAAGATATACGCACTTTATTATTTTCTCTTGTGAATTGTATTGGTGTTATAGTATTGTTGAAGGTAATAAAGTTTTGTTATATAAAAACGTAAAGCCTGTACATATCCCACTGCTGTGCATAGACCTCTTCTCCTATTAGTTAGAAGGCATAGAGCTTAATCCATCACGCTGCTTCACTGCGGGTTGGTGGATATATATATGTGTCAGAATTTCTTCTGGCACATGCAGGTTTCCTCACGATGTTTGTTTTCCTTCACCGCCGAGCTCGAGATGAATTCAAACATAAATTTAGCACCTGAAAATGCAGCGATGCTAGCCAGACTTTAAACCCGTGACCTTTGGTTAAGATCCATGTGTTGCGAACACATGGATCTTAACCAAAGGCCACTAGGCCATCTCGGCTCTTTGTTATATGCTATGTATGAAATTAATTATATAATATTTTTTAGTTAAGGCGTTATGGCTTTCGCTATTATAAATGGGGATCTCGCAAACTCTTTTTACACTTTACTTAAATATGAAGTTGCCTTATAAAATCATAAAATAATAGGTCCTTATACACATGCACAAAGAGGCAATTGTATATTTTTACGTACATTTTAATATCACCTGTAGTTCTCAATCACTGTGTACGCTAACTATATAACATGCTTGCAGCAAAATCATTTTCATAATTATTTAAAATTTCACTTAGTTAAAAGACAAAAAATATTTCACTTTAATAAGAGATGTTTCATTTTAACAAAGCGTCCCACGACAGATCGCTTTTGTTATTCAGTATACTTTGTTATAATTTTAATCCACATTTTTCAAGGTCTTCATAACTATTTCAGTGACACTTCAAAAGCGAACTAAAAACTTTCTTTTAACCTTGAACTGATTAATTAATGTACGAAAAATTTTAAACTGAAAAGTCTTATTAAAATGTTTCGTGAAACTCATTTTGGAACGGATTTTTATTTATATACTAATTACCATTTGACGTTATTATTTTAAGCTTTATAATTTTGTTTCTTATTTCTCTCGCGAACCAATTTAGTAGCAGCTCGTTAGAAACCTCTGAAAAGATTACGAGTTCAAACCCTGGCTAGCACTCTTCAATTTTATAGTTTGTGTTTAAATACATCTAGTGTGCGGCGGTGAAGGAAAACATCATGAGAAAACCTGCGCGTGTTGAAAGATATTCTATCATATGTATGTCCGCCACCTCACAATGGAGAAACGTGGTCAATTGAGCTTCTTAACCTTTTCCCTAATTGGAGAAGAGACCTAAGCCCAACAGTGGGATTTAGAGGCTGGCTACTATACGTACCTCTAAACAATTTATTATTATCAAAACTTCCATTTACCTTACATTAGTCTAACATAAGTGATATTATGTTAGTTCGTATGACATGCTATTGCGTATTTAATTCTTATTATACATGGTTGTACGTATTAAGTATCAAAAAACTTATATACATACAAAAGTTTTAAAAGTAATAGGGTACCTTTGAGTGTTGCCTTTTTTTTTCGAGTTTTTTACGATAGCCAATTTCAATAACCATTATAAAGTAATGTCATTTCGAAATACTTTTTTGTGTTTAAGTACTTTTTCATTGATTAAGACAGTTCGAGTTTTGTATACCCGTGGGAAATCTCACAACTTAACTGTAAGTGATGGTATCTATTTTGACATAATTGTTACGGAGAATGCTGGAGGAGGAGATCGATAGCTACATGTATTAATCTATACATATAAAATGCTTTGTCCTGAATGACTGACTGACGGATCAACGCACAGCCCAAACGGCTGATTGTAAAAATCTGAAACTTGGAGGATGTATTCTTTATATGACGTAATCATCCGATAAGAAAGGAATTTTCAAAATTTTGTCCCTAAGGGTGTAAAAAGGAGGGGCAAAGTTTGTATGGAACAATGCGTTTCCGTGGTACAATCTTCTTCAAATTTTGCACAAATTTTCCTTAACAGATTTCATATAAAATGTATTTCATATTTTATTGAAATTCACCACGTAACAGGGTTAATAAGGATAAAAAGGGAATTTTCTTCGATGTCGATATCAATACTCCTTAGAGCATTCGACTTAAAAGACTTTTAACGTCTAAATGACTATTTATTTTATAATGTCAATTTGAAAGTCATCCAAAGCTAATGGTCTAAGATCCGGAATTAGAAAAATTGCTTCATCTGTTTATTAGATGTTAAAATTTTTTATTGCTGATTTCAGTATATTGAATTTATAAAATAAAACCTCTGCCACCATAAGTTTGCTGCATATGTCAGTTAATTATTATTTTTTATTTATATCTCCTCAAAGAGTTAGCGGGTAGAGCGATGCAGGGCTACAGTACGATATCATAGACAGCAGCAACACTTGTCACGGGTGATCCGCCCTGGGAACTCCAGGCGGAGAAACTTGCCGAAGTTTACCGCTTTTGGGCAAGCACCAGGGCGAGAGGAGAGCATCCAAGTGGACCAAATTGGAAGGATCAGGGCCCCGGCCCAGAAAGCCCTGATCTATTTGTGGAGGGAAGGCCTGAGGTCTACGGTGGCTGGCCTGGCGACAGTCGACGCAATTTGGCTTCATCTAGATCGCTGGGTCAACAGGTTACACGGGGTGCTAACCTTCAGGATGACGCAGCTGCTTACCGGGTGTGGATGCTTCGGCAAGTATCTGCATCAGATAGCAAGGAGGTAAGCATACCCTGTTTGCCATGAGTGTACGCTACACACTGGAGGAGTGTAGGTACCGCCTGGGGATCCCAGCACCATACCCTGGTGGCAATGATAGGCGGAGATCTCCGAGTGTGATAGTGCCATGCTTAACATTGAGGAATGCTGGTCGGCCATGGTCTCTTTCAGCGAGTCAGTCGTATCGCTGAAAGAGGCAGTGGAAAGGGAACGAGAAGCGAATGTTCTCGCTGACCCTATTCGCCAAAGACGACCCGAAGGGAAGAAGAATAAGATATGCACAATTTCTCCCTCCGCCATAAGAATATCCATGTGAGGGAGACACCGATTCTCTCACATGCCACCGGTGTGAGAAAGTGCCCATAGTGTTCAAGAGCACTTTCTAGGTGAAGAAACGAAGGTCCGTGTAAGCGAACCGAACAGAGCGTCACAGTAGCATGCGTAAGCGATCCCGTGGCGCCCTAATAGGACGAGGGCACCACTAAGTTTTAGTGGGGGGTAGTATGGTACATCAAGTATCAGCAGTTTCACATATCCGCCTGACTAACGGAATGCATCAATGCATTTCCTAGCGTGAAAAAAAAGAAAAGGTATGTTATGCAAATATTAACGGGTTTAGCTAACTACATTTAATGGACACGAGAAAATTAAACATATAAATTAAAAAAAAAATAATTGCAGCACCACTTATGATAATGTGGATATGGAGGTTGTTTTTACAAATTCACAATATTGAAATCAGTCCATTAAAAGTTATTTCATCTAATTATCAGATGGGTGAGTATTTTTCAAATCCCGGATCTTAGACCATAATTAATGTCAATTTTATTTTATATGTAAACAATGCGTAAATTAATACGTAATAAGTTTTATATTGTAAGCAAATTATTACATTACTTTTTTTTAAGTAACGATTTAATAAGTGTAAATTTTTTGGATAACTTTGAATTACGTTAAAACATTCATTAGTGTCTTATGTATGTGCCATGAACTCTTGTGATTCTGTAACTAATCCACGTTGATTATTATTTATGTATTAATATCAATAAAGTGATATATTGTAAGTATAGTTTATTGTGATACTGATTTTCGTTACTTTACTTTACGAATATTTATTGTGTAAGGAGAAGGTTAACACGATGTTTTCGTTCACCACCGAGCATTTCATTTGGATAAATAACCGATGGCCTGAAAATTAATCTTTAAATCTAAATATATATAACTCAAAGGTGACTGACACGACATAGTGATCTATCAACGCACAGCCCAAACCACGGATCGGGCTGAAATTTGGCATGTAGGTAGGACTTCGACAATTTTATACCAATAAGATTGAGAATTTGCGTGCATAAAGCTACTATGGCGTAGGCATCCCATAAGGATTTTAATAAATTCAACCCCTCAGGGCAAAAATAGGGGATAAAAGTTTGTATAAATCTTCTTTTTACATTAGATCTAGATTTTCGACTGATTAAACTGAAATTAAAGATTGGAGCTTCTTTGATGAAGATGTTCGCTAAAATAGGATTTTGATAGTTTTAACTCCCATGGGGATTAAATAAGGGATATCGGAGGATGGATACGTATAAGTTTGAACCTATCAGTTGAACCTATATGGGACAAAGAAATTAAGACAACCAAACTTATTTTCAGTTGTAAATGTTGACAATAGATGGCTTTAGTGATATTTTAAAACGTACTATCGTTGTGTTTTCACTGAGATACATATACCCGCTGATGAGTGGCCGCCGTATCTCATAGTACATACTGTACCAAAATATTTCTAGCAGATTACTTGTCGAATTTGGCTGTTCTTTTCTTTTCATATTATATTTTGGATTGCACATTTCATATTTTAATTTGCTTTGTAGTTTGTTATTTTTTAGTAGTTTTGGTTACAGACTCTACTTCGTATTTGGCATTTGTTTTAGGGCTGTTGATATTTTTTAAAATATCGGATTTTCGATATATAGGCTTTGTTTAATCCAAACATATCAATAAAATACTGTCTTTGTTTGTATTATTAAAATAACATTTTTGTGAAATTAGATTGCATACGAATATTTACACGATACTTATAAGAAAAAAAACAATTAATAAATAGAGTTCCGCGGAAAGAAATGAAAACATTTAAAATTGTTTTTACGCAGACGAAGTCGCGGGCAGCAGCTAGTCTTACAATAACAAAGATATCACCAATCAAGCAATACTAATCACTCTACCAAAAAACTCATACATACGTCCAAGTTATATTTACCACATCCAAAACACTACGGCTTCGTTACGTAGCGGTTCTACGTGAAAGCCTACGCAGTCCTGCCCGAGGGAACGGCGCATTGAAAACACCGCGTGAAATGTACCTGTACCTACATTAGGGTTGCCAGATAAAAACTTAGCAAATTCGGGACGAATCTAGAACTATGGTATAAATAAATGACGCTTTACACTCAACGGTCTCCCAGTAAGATAATTGGATCTTGTGTCTGGATTCCGGAAACTCATACACAAACACAAACACCCAGACCACGACATCCATATGACTAATACAGATGTCTGTCATGAGCGGGGATAGAACCAGCGACCGTTAGTGCTTCAGTCAGTAACATTGACCACTGCGCCAGCCCTGTCGTTAAATTATATTAGGATTAATTACTTAATACATTGCCCTACTTACCCTATCATAGAAATGCCGTTTCCCCTAAAAAATAAAAAAGGTCGTTCATCACAATTGTTACATAATTATGTCCGCCGCTGTTGGCGTCTATTAATATCGTGAAAAATTCGGGAAAAATATGTTATTAAGCTTTTACATAAAAAAAAAACGCAATACAGCGGGATTCGAACCCGCAGGTCGTGCGAAGCGTACCATAGGTCAACGGTTAGAGCCCCGGAGGCAGAAGATGCGGGTTCGAATCCCGCTGTATCGCGAATATTTGATTTGATATAAAAGTATAATATTATTTCCCCCAATAACACGGAATAATAAATAAACAATTTAAAATGTTGTTTTCGAATTCCAAAACTATAAGGTTTAATTCAATGGGGACAATCCTGGTTTTCCCGGCCACCTGGTCACCCTAATCTACATGTTCCTACATGCGCATGGAAAGTGTATTAAAGTGTTACTCGGTAAACATTTAATTTACGTTTGTTACTGTCGGATTATTAATTTGTAAAGTTTAACGTTCAAGATTTAGCTACCATTTGAAGTTGGATTGTTTTGATTATAAGTTTCTTTTGAATTATTATTGCTTTAGTGTTTTTTTGTTTTGTTTTTTAATTACTGTTTACGTTTTGCAATCTTGTACTTTTTAAAGTGTATCATGGTATTTTTCCATAAATTAATACGTAACGTAACACAGCCTGTACCTTCATGTCCCACCGCTGGGCAAAGGCCTCTTCTCCTATTAAGGAAAAGGTTATGGAGGTTTATCCACCACGCTGCTCCCCTGCGGATTGGTGTTTATACATGTGTCAGAATTTCTTCCGCCACATGCAGGTTTC
>DVXP01000923.1:0-17057 GCA_018235645.1 Junonia grisea | reverse complement strand
GACCCTGGTTAAGTCCGGAAAAATGCTAGGAAGCTCCTAGTAAGCTAGGAGAACAGAAAAGTTCTATTCAAACTTTGAGTATTTTATCGGTTTTTTATTTAGATTTAGACATATAAAATTAGAACATTTATCTACTATCAGTGCCGATCGTTATCAAGTAATAGTGATAATAACAGGGACCGACAGCTTTACGTGCTCTCCAAGGCACAATGGGGAAACCTACAAGGACAAACAACCGGAAATAGAAACAAATGTTCGTCCACGTACAAAGATCTACCTCGAATCGAACCAGTGACCATCGGCCTAACAGGTATATTACCACAACACCAAAGTGGTCGTCAAGGGATAATTGGTAATCGCAATCTTATTTAACTTCTTAACGCCGATTTTCTGCATACTACTCTGAACAAGTCAGCCCTTATAAGAAACTGTAATAAAAAGACTTAAGACCTAAATCTACCGCCATAGAGTTCGATTGGAGGCCTCTGATACTCTGTACCCAAGCTTGTTGTTCTTCAACAAGCTTGGGTACACTTTTTCTTGCACGTTCAGTGTTCTTCGCCTACTTGTTCTTAAATAATAATTGAAAAGATAGGTGTATCGTTTCGGTGAACTCATAATTGAGGAATTAATGTGGTCAAAAATTAAGTTAATGTATTTTTACCTTTAGCTCTACACAATTATTAAAAAAAAAAACTAAACAAAGTTTTAAAATTTTTCTTATTCGGATCAAAACCCATAAAACCAATTTTTTATTCTTGCACTAACATCTTTCTTTCATCCCAGATTGGATCCTAGCTTCCGTGGGAAGGGCTTGTGCGAGCTGATGACGAAACCGATAGAGGCATTCGATCTCCGCCAAGATTTCGTCGAAGACAAGGACTATGACTTCTACGAACTCGACCGTAATAGCTTGGAACCTTATTGCCCAGAAACATTAAGAGGTCCCAGTCTTTTACATTCTGGTTACCTCTCTTCTAAACCAGCTAAAGTACCAGGGCAGCAGAATCAATGGAGAGATAGAATGGACTGGGCAGAAGGTTACAAGAGTTATAATAGGTTTTATGATGAGAAGAGAACACAGAGCTATAATAGACGTTATGAAGATCAGTTCTTTGTGCCCTATCAAATTGGTAAGTGTAAGCCCTAGTCGTTCTTAAGATTTGTGTTAGTGTAACCGCATTTTTATTGTAGAATTTTAGGTCTAAGAGCGATATCAAAGTTATTTTTCAATAAATTGCATTTTGAGATTTATGTGTTGTTTTCTTTATCCTTAAAGTGTGATTGGGAGATAAAATAGCAAAAATATAATCTTTGAAATATAAAACACTCTTTAAATAATGAAAAATGAAATGCTTATTAATTAAAGGTTGCGGAGGAGTTGGTTTCTTAAAACGCCTGTTGAAAAAATATAGCAAAATTTCTTTAAACTAATTTGCTCAATAAATTTTGACTTCCTACAAGCCTACAACTTAATTACTGTAGCAATGCTAATTAATAATTAATTAAATTCCTTTTCATTGGAGTTTAAATAAAGACCTTGGAATTATAAAAACGTTCTTATTTAATTAGTTTTTTTTAAATAATTTAAAATCTTTTTTTTATAAATAAATATGATCATTTTAATTTAAACATACCTTGAACGCGATGCTTTAACTTATTGAATTTAATTATCACATAATTATTTATTAAAACTCTCAGTGATTATAAAAATTCGAAGCATCTGTGGTATTTCAGTATGGTATTAAATATAATAAATTTAGTACAGTATAATCACGTCTTCATTCTAACAATAAAATACTTTTTTTTTCAAAGCCGACTAGTATCCAATTCAATATTGAAATTATCCAAACCTATTTAGAATATTGGTCTTCTGAGTAACACAGCACAGCTAAAAGCAAATAATTGAACTGAAAACTCTTTCACAGGTGTCAGTAGAACCAACGATGACCAAGAACACTTCGGCCAATACGGTGGCTACTATGGAGGATATCACAGTTATTACAAAGACAGAAATGACTACCACAATTCTATAAACCATTGGAGACTATCTGACGAAAGGAAATACAACCAATACCAAGGAGTTAGGCATTACAATGATGAACGAGACTTTGATTATCATAGCCTTAGGAAGAATAGTGGGTGGGAGGATTATGGCTATGGTTATGGGTCTTGGAAGAAAGGCAGATGGAATAGTTCGGGAAGTTTCTGGAAAGAAAGGGAAATAAGTCATGATGTGAATAAGGCGGTCTATTTTGAAACGGAAGGTAGAAGTGAAGATACTACTAAAGGTAAGTAGAATTGAAGGTTAGAACTTAATTTTTGAAATATTAGTAAGTTTGAAATATTAGTAGATACGTTTTAATAGTTCCACTGAAATTAGGTATTAGTTATTTGGGATGGTTCTAGGCAGTCCTTTGGCAGTAGCATTGTTAAATTTTATTACTTTTTGGTAGTTAAATTATATGGAAATGTTAAAGCTACATTTTTGTATATTTTATTTAGACGTTAATTTTTATTTCTAACGCTGAATATCACAATTTCTACTTAACCCTTAGTGGGTTACAATCTTTAATCTTTCCGTTTATCACACTTTAAATAAATGTAACACATAGAAAGAACGAAAAATTCAATCTCATTTTAATCTGATTTTCTTCATATTTACGTTATCTCGTATATTTCCTTATATGATTTCTTCATTGATACTAAGCATATCATCATTAATACTTCCATTAATATTAAGAATCTTTCCAGATTGTTCATCCCGTCGTCGTCCAGGCATGTCTCTAGGTTCGGGCGCTATCAGACGATCACTCAACGCTCATACAGTTGTTGAATGTGAAGCGGCATGCTTCAATGAGAGGGAATTCAAATGTGTTTCATACAGTTACCGGTAAGATGCTTTGAAGATTTTGGAATTTTATGTTGAATTTTTTGTTTAAGGCCTAGAAAAAAGTAAAAAAGAAGATTTTTGGCGTAAATTTTTTGTTCATTTTCGAAGGTCTTTGAGAAACAATAGCTTAGGGTATTAATTCAGTAAAACAATGTTTTAAATGAGTATTACGTATGCGTATCATATACAAAGCTGAGGTCATTGATGTTTTTTATTTGTTTCAATGAAATTTTCTTAACGAATTTGAAATTTAATGTTCCAACATTTTTACATCACTTAATGCTTTCATTACGAAAGGTTAAATCCACAAAACATAACGCTATAACTTAAGCACAGACTATAAACTTACTTTAGTATCCAAAATATAATTGGTAAAAATAATAATTCCAATAATGACAACCCAATTTCCAGATACTCCAGTGCTCCAGGGTCTGACAATTGCTTCCTAAGCGAGCGTCCATACAGAGGGCTGGAAATGTCAGCAGATAGTGACTCTGATGTATACGCTATGCCTCTACACCAGGACTGCCTCACTATTAGTACCAAGCCTTGGGTCGAAAGTGGTATGAAATTTTTGGTCCTAATGTAGGGAAATGGTTTAAAATTTTGAAGAATGTATATATGATAGTTGGCAGAGCACTACTGTGCGTTTTAATAGAAATTTTCTGCCCCGCACCACAAAATTGTGGAATGAGTTGCCGCATGCGGTATTTCCGGACAGGTACGACCTGCAGACCTTCAAGAAAAGTGCGTATTCCCATTTAAAAGGCCGGCAACGCATTTTGTAGCTACTCTGGTGTTGCAAATGTCCATGGGCGGCAG
Source organism: Junonia grisea (assembly GCA_018235645.1). Taxonomy (NCBI): domain Eukaryota; kingdom Metazoa; phylum Arthropoda; class Insecta; order Lepidoptera; family Nymphalidae; genus Junonia; species Junonia grisea. Next base: position 13,342 of record DVXP01000923.1, on the reverse strand, counting down.
CATTCACTTACCATCTGGTGATCTGTCAGCTCGTTTACCACCTATACTATAAAAAGAATCATATAGTGTCGTCGTTTACAATGATCTCTTAAATGCGAACTCACTAACTATACTACTTCTTCTGAACAAGAGATGGCGCTGTAAAAATTCCCATAAGTTTGTGTTTAGCTAATCACAAACGAGGAATAAGAAATACGTACACTGGTCTCAAGGTCTCATATGACAGTTTGACAATGGATAGACTATAATCTACTTTTTTCAAACGTGAAACATTTAAGAGTGTTTATTAGTTATTGTAAAACTTGACGTTTACATGTGAAATTATTTTTGGTAAAGTAATGTCAAAAAATAGTTGTCTTTGCTTTCATTTCGTAGTGGAAATTGGAAATAAGTCCAATACGATTCTTGGTCATTCCATATTCCCTAGAAAAATTAAACGCTTTTTTTAAATAAAAATCGAAGTAATAAGTACTTTGTAGGCGATGTTTTTTATGTTTATTAACAACTATTGTAGTAATATAAAAACCGTTCGCACAAATGTATCCTAAGCGATAGTCCGCTCTCGTTAAGAAACGTATTTAAAGCGAGATTCAATTAAATTTCGACATGTATACGACGCAGTAGGCTGCGCCGGCGCAGTTTATCCGCGTTTTTATGACAACTCGATACTATCAACGATTACGATTTCTCGATTGTCACATCTTTCCGAGCATGAGTTCTGGTGATAACGCTTGATCGATGCTAATTATTAATTACGAACTGATTAATTATTTATTAATAAAAGTATGGTAATTAAGTTTTTGGGTTCCGGTGTAATATGTCCAATCGTTTGCAAAAAGTTAAAAATGGTAAACTCGTTAGTTTCGACGTCGAGGTATTTTTTAAATGTATCTCATAATTATTTTCTTCATTAATGAGTAAATTTTAATTACATATTTATATTTTATGTACGATTACATACATAAATTTTGACGTCTTAACTTGTTCCTATATACCTACTTAAATTTTATCGAAATCAATTTAGTAATTATTTATAAAATTATTAAAAATTAATGAAATATTTTTACTGTTGTAGTTGTTCATGTGATTTTTGAGTACCGTGTCAAGTCAAGAAATAATGCATTTCTGTGTACTTATGTGTATTGTAAGAAATCATTTATAAGGATTTAACATCGAAGCGCTTTCATTAAAAATGTACAACGTACAAATGATATACATAATAATTATTATTCTTACTATTGGCTTGAACCTCCTGGGTCGTAACATACTTGACCTGATTATTGTTTAAATTAAAACGGTCATTAATGAAATGCTCAAGTTAATTAAAAACCATTAATGCACAATTATATCGTTCCCTTTTTTTAAATAATGTTTTCGATTTACCTTGAATAGCGATAAATTTTGAATATGTCAAATTTTAACACTAGGTCAACATTCTTTTGCCTTATTTCTTGCCGATTTTTTCTCATAAGAATTTATTCAGAGTAAGAGTTATCATTGGCATTTTATCACCTTAATATTAAAACTTTAAACGGGTAAGTGAAACCTATTTATTGTATCTCGGAAACGGCAGAAGAGATTTATTATTTATAATTATACAATTTTATACTGTATATATTATATATTTTTTTAAGTTTATGTGGTACCTCAAAACTCAAAAGATGGCGCCACAATACACCAAACTCGGTCTTCCAGCAACTTATTTTCTATGCCACGATGTGAAATATCGTCGTTTTGTTTTTTACTGCATCCTACTGAGCTGTTATAAGGTCTAGATGGTACAAATAAAACACACTCAAGAACTTTGAATTTATTATATTGGCAATATTTGTGTGTCCGTTCGATCCTGACCTCTAACTAAACCGATTTTGAAGTGTAATGTATCACCTATACTTACATAGATTCCTAATCGTCTTTGTGGTGTCACGGACAGTGTGATGTCGCCAAATAATTAATATGGCAAGTGTCAATCTAGTTTTTAGATATTGACTTTTACTTGTATTTCTTAGATCTTAAAAAATAATTGAAGCAATGTAAGAGAAAGTGTCGAAGTGATTAATCAAAGTGATGGAGCCGGTTCTCTTTACTGCGACCTTCGTCAACAACCATTTATCAAATTAACTCAGTAATGTGTATTAATGGAATGTAATAACAAGTACAGTTTCTACTAAGAAAGATTTATCGTAAAGATCAATACAAGAAGCAAATGTGAGGAAACTAAAATACATGTAGAGAGAATATACATTGTATATATTTATATTTGTATTTTTTAAATCATTTTCTATATCCAAAAATGAAAAAATAAGTAAAATTTAATAATAAATACAGTAGTGTAACACTATTCCATACTTAGTCCTTTTTCGGTAAAACACGAAAAAAAGAAAATATTTGGCTACCTACTTCTTGTTCCAATATGTTTCAACAACAATATTGCTACTTTCTTCGAAAAAACAAAGCATTGTCTCATACACAACATCTCGAAAAATCTCCATATCAAAGCACTTAACTCCTTTCTTCTGAAGGGCAAAACAATTTTTTCCGCACAAAATAAACAATTGCCAAACCGTCTACTGGAAAGACCGTAAAGAACCACCGGCTTCGGTCATTTTGTTTATAACCAATTTGCATAATTTAAATTCAACCCTTCAACGTCGCGGGACAATATGTCCTTTTTATTGGAGCAAAAAACGCGAATAGCTGACGATTTCTTTACGAGCTGGTGAAAGCCGGACCTATGAAAAAAATTGGAGCGGTCTCATCGACAGCGTGTTGCTTATTTTAATATTTTTTTACGAATTTGCATTCAACGTGTTATTATGTGGAATTATAATTTGAATTTGGAATATGCTTGAATGTTGTCGCGAAAATAAATTATTTGTTTTGAGTTGAATTTTCGAAAAATCAAACAAATTATAAATTAATTCAATATTTAGACTTTAATAAAAAAATAAGCATGTTGTTGTTTTTCGTATTTTGTCGTTAAAAAAGTATTTTGTGGCTTTTTTACGCAATAAACAAAATAATATGTATTGCATCTTTAGCGTAAAACTTGTATGAGTGAACTTGACCATAATTCATACAATTTTGGTCATTAAAAAGTATATGTAAAAACATAAGTACGATTATATGATATTACAGTGTCGTTAAAACAGAAATAAACAGTTAAACTAATTGAATTACTATATAAAGTTTTGTAATGGTCTTACATTGTTATTGCTTACATATTTAACATATATTAAATTTAATAACTGTTTAATATTTATTAATGTGTTTTCAAGTCTTAAAATAGATTAAAGCTTGTCTTTTTCAAATTTTACGATTTAACGCTATCAAAATATTATTTATGTGAATATATTACAATGGTCGTCAAATATATTTTAGCATAATTGAATTTAAATAACAAAAGGTGATGAAGATAATAATTTTAAAATTATAACATCACTAACTGCCTTGTTAGACATAGACTTATATAACATAGGCTCTAATCATTTTTCTTTAATAGAAAGCAATAGGGTACCTACTTATATCACAAAAATATTATTTTCAAATCGAATTACCCTTAAAATACAAACATAGAAACAAAAAAATATAATATTATAATTAAAGTTAGAAATCATATGTTTGCTAACACCCTGTATATTCTAAACTTTTTAAACTTTACGGCTGAACTTTTTGCTAACTTATCCTTTGTCCATTGCGTTGCATCTCTACCGTAATGTCCAAAAGCCTATTAATTTATTTGTTTTGGACTGACGGACAAAAACTGGAGCAAACCATATAAAAAAGTAATAAAAAAACTGTTTGCGTACTAACTTTACCGCCTTGACGTAACTGTACATACCTGTTTTTACTCGACTCTAAAAAGGGGTGTTTTGTGTTTAGGGTTCGTGAATGAGTTAGTTTTATTGCAAAACTTCTGAACACATGAACAAATTTAAGTTTTGTATCACTGTTAATAGTATTTTTAATACAGTATATTTAATTATAGGTATTTTTTACATTACAAATAAAATATTAAACATACCTAATATTATTTAATTATTATTGTAACGACTTTTTAACTATTTATCTATATTATTTTAATTAAAATTTAAACTAAGATCAGGCTATCCTAAAACTTAGCTTTTGACAGCATCTTAGCAAAATAGTAAAAAAGAATAGAAGTGACTGGCATGCCATTCAATTATAATCTCCATATGTAAACAAACTCAAAATAAGTTCCTAAAACATCATATTGTATGCTATACATGTAAGAGGAATAAAAAATAAATAATGTAAAAATAATAATTAATGTAAATATTCATAAATTCATGACACATTCAAAACTAACGTATTAAAAGCCAATAAAACAGCAATCACTGTTATTATCTTCTAAATGTTGTATGAATGAAGCGCAGCTTACATTTTATTCATATATAATTATCATTGAATTAATGTTTTGTATTTGCATTAATTTATCATTGTAATTCATTTATTTTTTTGTCCGTCACTTGTACACACGAAACTGTTAAAATATTTTTGTCAACCCTATTTTTTTGGTAAATTGCACTTGTTAGATTTCGTTTACATGAGATTTACATGAATTGTATTTTTTTTTGTTCATACACCTGATACAATTAATTGTCAGTGAGTTTATTGAAACTTACACTACTGGGTTATTTTGTATAAGATACGAAAATAAAACTTATAAGTGTAATTAAAATAAAAAGAATATTTTTATTAAATATCGTGTATTTCACGTTGAGTAATTTGATGTGTATGAAAGACGTCATTATAAGGCTAAAAAATCTTGCTAGATATTATAAATTGAATACAAAATTTCGAAACTCTATATATTTTTAATCTTTTAGCTAATGTTATAAAGCCACTGATTTTTATTTTATGGTCAAATTTCAATATCCACCCAAAAAGCAGTAGTTTCCATCTTTTAAATGCGTAGGACCCATTGTGGTCCAAAACAGTTACACTGGACAAAACGACAGTAGCCATCTTAAAAAAATGTAACGGTCACAAATAACCAACGGCGTTTTTTAAGATCAACCCTTTGCCGTGAAAAAATCTTACCGTTACACGAACAAAGCCCTCCTAAGATAGATTATGCAAAACTGCTCGTCCTTTTCACTGTATCAATTCCCATGCTCCGTATAAAAGAACCAACGGCATCGATATTCACAATGATGACACCTTGTTTGAATATTCACGTTTCCCATGGATCCTTTCAATCGAAAGGGTTTAGATTCTATAGGCAAATTCGATTATCTATAGCATTCTCACGAACATCCCGATAGAGAATAATAAATCTTTGCATAAGATGCGTAATAGAAAAAAGCGCTATTAAAAAACGTACTATCTATGAGCTCCCCCAAACTTATGCATAAGAAAAGAACGGGACACCCAAATTATACGCAAGGTGACAAGTGCGATCCCCGAAGTATCGCAATTATTTAGTTCCAATCCCATACAAATAAATAGGGAGCTACATGCCCATGCAGTACGGTTGCGATTTTTTCTCCATACCTGTAACCCTCGTAGATGTGGGGACAGTTTATTTGCATTTTTTTTTATATTATTCCCATTCAAATAGTATCTTAACCCTATTGAATAATGTCAGGGGTTAGGTTGCACTTAATATTCAAAAAGGGCAGGTACATTTCTCTTAATATTCTCGCATAAATTATAGTCAGGTACATTTTGGCTTATTGTGTATCGCTGGAGGGGGCCGATTCGAAAAGAGTTCAACACACAATCTATTGTACTGGGGTTTTAACGTCTATTTTCTTAGTTGTAAGGTTTATTTTTGTTGTGACGATTTTCGAACTTTGATTTTTGACCCGCGATGCAAACGGATCCACGACGTTTTACTTCCTGAATGCCTTAACCCGTTTCCTTTGTAAGAATTTATGCAAAAAAGTTCTACCCATCCTATTTTTTTATTCAATAAAATTTAGGGGCTATGCACATTATGCAAATGCGTGCATAAATTTTAAAGTGACACACGGGGGGAGTGTATATGATTTGGGTGCTTGTTTTTTAGGGAATAAGGGGCATTTTGGTGTGCAAATCGATTTTGATATTTGTGGATTACAAGGCGATTTTTTTTTCGGGACCCGTTTTTCGGTTTTTTTCTCAGGGCCGTTGAGAGTTACCGTTATGAGGTCGAATGCTTTTTATTGTAAGGTGACATATGAACCGGGGTCGGATTAGAATATGTAATTACTTCCTTTACGGTTTTCGGAAATGTTTGAGGCCGTTACCTCGTAACACCTTCGGCCTACGTGCTGAGGGTTTTTGAATGTTTCTTATATTAAATTATTTAATTTTAACTTTTGAATATCTTGAACTGTTATTAGTGTTACAATAAATCTGTAATGAAATCAAAACATTAGATTGTTTTGATTTCATTACAGATTTATTCTATATATGTTATTGTATATTTTTAATGAGAAAACGATTTGTTTGCGTGTAAGATAAGCGTTAATCCAGTTTAGTCTAAATACACTCATTCCCAAAGTTATGATTTAATGAACAATTAAATTACCTAGAAAATTGATAGATAAATAAATTCTTAACATTTTCGCAAAGTTAGTATTGAAGTGCATTTTTTTCTAAGTAAAATCATTTTCTAATCGCTCAGAATATAAACTGAACTTATTTTAGTAACAGATACCTAATAACGGCAATAAAACCAGTAGCGACATTCCGAAATTATCATAACAATCTATCCACAGCAATCTTTTTGAAAGAAATATGTTACATATTCTCTATAAAAACCATAATATCATGTTACGTAACGATTTCACCTCTAAGAGGAATGTTATCGTCCATCTTTTGTGAAATCTAAAAACTAGAGATAGGAACATTTTACAATGTCGTTAAACATCAACGTAATGGGTTCACTAATATTTTTTACGCGTCCTTTACGACTTTCCGAATTTGTTTTTTAATATAAAAACACATTACCAATAACATTTCGACGGACTAAATAAACAAACCATCGCTCCGTTATTAAAAAAAAAACAAACGTAGGGCGGCGCACTGATTGTTAAGGCTTTCGCAAAAAAAAATGTTTTTTCTTAAAAAAAAAAGCGACCCGGTCTCCTTTGCGCCTGCCCATTGTCTGCGCGCTATTGTCTTGACAATTTAAACTTTTATGTATTCCGGATGACAATAATGTTTTGGCTTATTTTTCGATAACTATTATTCGTTGAATTTATCGTTCCTCGTGACGATTAAATCGTTTTTTGACGCACGGTAGTCGAATGATGTGTATCGGTTTGGTGGCCATTCGTACGCGGATGTCGGCGTTTCGTCTGCCATAAACATCGTTTAATCATGTGTTCCGCTTACGGAACGTAAAATTATTTAATAATTAATATTCATTAAAAACAAAAACTTTACAAACGACACAAAAAGTATAGCACGTAAAATCGCTACAAATTATCAAAATTATGTTAATTGAATAAGATAATTATTCAAATGAAACAAACGTTTATTTTATTTTAAATATTTTTAAATAATCAAATTGTTCATTTATTTTATTTCACTCGAAACGCTGTTTGTAAAATCGCAACCATAATGTTTTATTTTTAATTTTTTTTTACTGAAAGTAATGAAACAATTATTCATGTTTTATTATTTGATTTTGAATTTAGATAAATATCCAATGATAACAATAAAATATTTTTCTTAATTTGAAATTTTATTACCATTTTCAAAGTTTCGAAAATGAAATAATGAAAAATATAATAAATTTTATTCAAATGAAATAATTGAATTAGAAATGCATGTCGATAATATGACTTATTATTATAAGTGGCGAGGAAGCTAAATAAATATTTATATTATTAGAATTAGCATATTGATGATTTATAGCCAAATTATTCAAATGAGCGATTGATTCGGATACATTTTTGTACTGGGATCGAATAAAGGTGTTATTTGTTATAAGGATTTATTGGTTTTTTTCTTTTTTTTGTTTTCGTAGGCAGCTGTAGCCATTTTTTATTTGGTATTTTGCACTATTTATCAGTGAATATTCACTATTATTATAATAGAGGCGAGTTTTATTTTTATTTTTGTACAATTCATTTTTTTTCTTCATTTTACACTATAGGTATAGATGTTGATATGTTTGTCGTTATTTCAATTAAGGAATATTTATTGAATTTTATTACTTAATCCATATCAATGTAATTAGATACACTAAGTAGGTATATCTAATTATTGTGGTATTATGTGAATGCCTATAATAATAATTTTATAGATGTAGTTCTATGAAGATATTTAGACTTATCAAAAATATTACTAATCTAATTTTCTCTGTTTAGATGTTAACAAAACTCTCCCTCTTATGGAGGGAATTAGGATTAGGAATCTGTGGTATTTAAAGGGCCACTTTTTAATGTTTATGTTTACTTGACAAAAGTGTGATAATATTAGGCTTTTAGTTATCACTTCTACTTCTGCTACTTTCTCAGACAGGCGCATCCGCGGTCGGGAACTAGTTAAACAAATACATCGCTACTTATATTTCATAAAGTCACTATAGGGTTAACTTTTAACCCTGCAGCTGTCGCCTCAGTGATATGCTAATAGGCAACAGCCTAATGTAGGCGATTGTTAGGCATCACTTGTTATTTATCGTTATTTATATGGTAATCGTAACCCGGGGGTTACAGATATTGGGTTGCGATCGGCAGGGTTTCGAAGGTGTGTGCTAAAAACCATTAAAAATAAATAGTTTAATTTTTAATTTTATACTATGAATTTTGAATGAAAGGAAAACATCAGAGGAATCAGAGGAAACCTGCATGTGCGGGAAGGTATTCTGATACATGTCAATCCACCAATCCGCAGTGGAGCAGCGTGGTGGATTAAGCTCCATACCTTCTCCCTAATAGGAGAAAAAGCCTATGCCCAGCAGTGGGATATGTACAGGCTGTGTTACGTTTACGTTACTCTAGGTAAGTTCATAATTAGTTTTGTATTCTTTCAATGCTGGACGTACCTATGTCTCTCCTCTGCTTCTCCATTGAGTACGACCTTCGGTTGTTCTCATCCAGGTTATGCCAACCTGCGCTGATTGTCGCTCCAACTATCCTAAAACGCTAGGTAGGCTAGGTAGTGAGCTAGTGGCTACGTGTCGTCAGCTAATCGCAGTACAAAGGCCTCTCCAAGTTCGCACCAAACAGCCCGGTCCTCCGCAAACCTCATCCAGCTCGCTTCTGCAACCGCACATATGACGTCAGTGGCTACTAGGTGGTAGTGTTATTATATTAACAATATAACTACAAAAACTGCGTACGAGTTGACTAATTTTTATAAGTGAGAAGTTTATTAAAAAACAATAGCACGGTTAATGCTTTAATACTGAAAGTCAGCGGTCTTGAAAATATATTCGTAGTGTAGAATTGTTTGGTGTTATCATGTTAGAAATATTGTAGATATACCTTCATTTAGGATCTAGATATAACATTCATATTTTATTAAAATATTTCTAAATATAGCCATAATAAATAAAAAATCCTGTCTAAAAGGTATGCAATTTGTAAGCAAATGCGCAATCAAATCAAAGTGAGGAAGGTGGGCCAAAGTGGACCATCAAATAAAAGTAATAAAAAGGGAGCGGTCAGGGTGCGATGGGCGACCGGCGACATGTGGTCCGTCACTTGCGTTTTTTTTTTAAATAAAATTTGCATACGTTTAGGGATCCGTATTAGGGTAAGGTTTGAAAAATATTGTCTATAAAAATATTATTTTTTTTGGTTTGGTTGTTAAAAGTTGTTAAATTAAATTGGCTTCGTTTAAGGGGAATTGATATTATATTTATTTTTATATAATATTAAGTTTAATATAATATATAATATAATAGTAGTGGGACATCCTATTTTAACTAAATACACTTACTTTTGAATTAACTACTATCCCAAAACATTCCTATATTTGGACAGCCGATTTAAAAATAGCGATAATTAACAACGATGATTATCAAGACGTCTCATTGCTGTGAGAAACCATGACCCCCTTAAACTAATCACCAAATTAAAAAGGCCCTTTCACACTGTCCTGTGAATGTACCGCCCTGCCGTTCACACGTCTGTCAGTATACCATTACACTTTAAAACAAAACCTCGACGGCAGAAGGAAACATACTACTTAATTCAATTAAGCCGTTTCGATTTTCGACTCTATTGCCTAGGTATTAAGGGCGAGATAGTAATATCGTCTGGACATTTCTACGTCTCCCACGGTGTTATTTCTATTTACGTATTGCTACCATAGAGTTAGTATGTTTTTGTACATTTTTATTGTTGTGATTATTTTTAGGTTTGTACTTATTGTCCTAGACAGTTAATAATTGTGGCAGATGACGTGATGTTATTTTTCTATAAATAGTTAATTTAATACTTGAATAATTGACATAAGTAGCAATAGGATTGTAAGGGTAAAATATTTTTTAAAATATTGTTCTTAATTTTGATGTAATTTTTATTTTTAGCAGTTTATATGCTATACTCGTATTAGATCTATTTTATTTTTCAGACCTATTAAATTATTACAGATTATTTTGCACACTCACGTATAGAAAAAAACATCTTCAATGCAGTTGTTATTGATCTCCGGATACTTTCTTTCACTTAAATAAAGATAACAACAAAACATTTTTTTCTACATCACCAACAAGTGTGTTCAACACATTATCCGTATCAATCGACGATATATATCATCACGTACGTTCACCTCGACTTTTTATTATGTTTTCTTATTAAAAAAATATCTTATTTTGCTCCGTACCGATTCGCAGGCGGCTCACACGTGGCGCCACCCTCCCCACTCTACCCAACTTTGCAAAACCTATCTTATGTTTTGAGGAATAAGATTCATTTTTGGTTGTGGTTGTTGTAAATTAAAATTGCTCGAATAATAACCGTTAAATGAACAGAGAGCGGACACGTTTATGTTTGTACGAGAACACCTGGAGCTGTTCCTGGGAATATTTATTTGGGTTCGCGGAATCTGGTCGTTGACGTCGCCATTGCGAGACTTGACCACCCACGGGTGAACGAAATTGACCTGAATTGTACTTGGGTATTCTCTGTAGGGCTTTATGTGCAATACTCGTTATTAATTGGGTAGATCTTACCGCGTGACCATTTGTTGGTAAATCTAATTTTGGTTACGGTTTTGACTGTTGTACTGTTTGCATTAAAGATCATGTTAAGCAGAGGGCTAATAGTCGCTATTAAACCGTGTGACTTTCTAACAGTTAAAGACACATATTTTGAGCAATAGATGTTTATTGTTTAATTTTTTATAGTTTACCACTTTATTAAAAATGTAAACTAAAAAATTGACGTACAGGTAAGAGGTCAATATTGATAAATTTAATTTCAGCGATAATCATAACAGACATAACAAATGTATCACAACTATCTCTAAAGAAAGATCGGTCATCATTTCCACCGAATCCTATCAAGAAGCTCTTATCGAGCAGAAACTTGGAGATGATTTTTACGATCGTCCACGTGACGGCTTTATTAAGCCAGCAAGGTGTGGCCAGATTACGGGTGCTCGTAAAACGGACGCCCGCCGCACGTCAGGTTGGTATCAGGCCTTTTTATTAAGACGTAACGATATGATATGTGAAGGGAGGTGAGAGGAAATTGTATCTGCTGATCTTGTTATTTTGCACAGATGGGTAAATCCCCACCTTCTACGGAAAATTCTGTAGGTAATTTGGAATGAAATTGCTGAATGCTTTGTTTTTCATTGTGTCCCCTTGGGGTTGAAATTGTAGTGTTTTAATTAAGCAATTAAAACACTACAATTTCAACCAAAAAATTATAAGAAATTATCGATTAAACGCGACGATTTTTACACAAAGATTAATTTAAGAAACACCTGTGACGTTTTTGAATCATTGCAATAAAAATATTTAGAAAAATGGTTGCTAAACCCGTTTCTTTTCCACGTTTATACGAATAAATTATGTAAACGAATTTTATTTTTTGTTCCAGAATAAAAATAACATTAACTAAAATAAAACTTTCATAAAAAATACAATTTGAAATTTATTGGGATTCTATATCATTTAGTACCATCACATAACCTAACTTCGATATTTGTTGGTTTAGGACATTTACCTTGTTGAAATATTCCAGTGGTTATTTTTTAAAGTAACATCGGGTGAGGCGGGATGACTTGGAATAATAAATGCGGAGCGGTGAGCCAAAACATATAAAATATATAAAGTTTGACCGCCGGCGGACACTCACGACACCACCTACCTAGTTTATGGGCTTACATGCGGTTGTTTATGGTTGATATTTTTAAAACGGTTCATTTTAATTATTTTTATAATTAGATATATTATTTTGTTACTAGATATTATTAGATGTTGATACTGAAAAAGTGTATAAACTTTTTATATTGTATATTTATTGATGCTTATATACATTTTGGTTCACAATTGAATCATTTGGTTCTATTACCCTTTTGAGTACAGTATTTTTATTAATTTTAACACGAATATTCTTACTGTAATTATGCCAAACCATAATACTAATTATTAAGTACTTATAAAGATTTCTAATCAGGACCATTTTCTTGGTAATTCCAAAAAATATCTTATATACAAGTTTTAAAAACAATATCCATGTAAACCCGACTTTACCTTAGCAATATTATATCAAGTAGAAGTGTCCACGTAGCGACGTGTTTGTGTGAAAAATATTCCAATACCCCCCCACCCGGGGGTGGTGATCTCTCCAAGATGGTCGACACTTCTCAAATTATATGCTTGTCCCGTTTGTATACGAAACGTGTACTTACATCGGGCCACGATATCGTGCTATGTATAGTGTACGTCGTTTTATAAATTGAGATATGAATGACTTGGAGAATAAAGTCTTTTGTCAGATATTATGCATAATAATTTTATTATAAATTCTTTCTTTTCTTCAAAACTAAACCAGATATTCTTATTTAGTTATGAAACTAGATACTTTAACATTACTGTAGTATTTTTTTGTCTAAGTGATACAGTTTTGCTCGACCGTATTACATAACCATCATAATCTATACAATATAGGACAGATTTTCACTAAACAGTTAAGACATTTCAAGTAAACTACCTTTCAAAAATTTGACATAACTATTTAGTTTCTTTTTTTACAATTAAAAGTTAGATGCTTCACGTGACTTCACTCTATGATTGTTACATAGGTACATATGTCGAGTCAAAATCTTCATCACTCTTTCCTAATGACCACACAGACGAAATCCCCATCAGTGGACAGACAGATAGTATCTGAAATATGATAACGGCACTGTCAGCTACTTC
>DVXP01000922.1:0-17069 GCA_018235645.1 Junonia grisea | reverse complement strand
ATGACGTCTTTCTAAATCTAAGATGGCGGACCTTTCAAGCTAGCAGAATAGTTATTTTTATCGCATTTCTACAATATTGGTATCAAATGAAAGGGCTTATTGAGAGTAACTAGAAAAGTCTTGTGCGCGCATCTGTGTGTGTGTGTGTGTGTGTGTGTGTGTGTGTGTGTGTGTGTGTGTGTGTGTGTATGTGTCTATGTGTATTAATAGATATAATTTATGAAAAAATATCTCCCAAAAATCGTCGTCTTTAAGGTCCTCATCTCGTATTGAATGCGGTCGGTATGGTCGGGGGTTTAATAAATTTTTCAAATTTACACTTGTTTTATTATCAAAAATCGCCAAAAAGACTTATACACACATATGTAATATGTTATTTATTTATTACGTCATTTTATCCGTATAATAATATGATCAAAATAAATTTTCATTGGTTAGATACAAAGTTTATAAATGAATTTAATTACCTGTGAATTGTTAAGTTAATGAATACATAATAATAATCAAAGTCTGTGTTTTGTAAGTTTTGACTTCTAAAATATATTAAACTTTTCTGGTGGTATAAAATTATAAGTCAATTTGATACTATTCAATGATTTATAAAAATACTTCTAATCAACCTTAAAACTTTATCTTATGAAAAGGATAAGAAATGTGGTCCTTACTATAATGTAACTTCTATACTATCGGATATTTGAGTTTGATTGATATAATACATAATCGATCTTATTACAATGTATAGCTACCTTAACTCTGTAAAAATATAGCGCATTGCGCAATATCAGAGTAACACTGGAAACACAATCTTCAATGTTTATGGACAAAGTGGGCATTTTGCGTCATGTTCATAAAGCTGAATTGTTTTTAATTTCAATTTGCAAATTTGAACTAGCAGCGCAGTTTTAAAAATTCCTTGTGTTAGATAGGCCGTAAATCATCACGCTATTCGTTTTTATCACGCTATGACCCAAAAACGCAGAGCAGTTAACATAAACGTCACCCACACAGGTGCGCACTGAACAGATGTAAAACCCGACGGCCCCAAACAACTAGTTAATTTATTATAATTATTAGGAACTTTAAACGTTACAATATGAAAAATAATATTGTCCGACCGAATAACAAAGTTCAGTCCTCGTGACAAGGAAAACTTATAATAAATTCTTCAAAGTTTAACATCATCATTATACAGAAGTTTGAGTAAAACGGAGTCATAAAACATTTAATCCTCTTTGTTTAAGAAAGTTCGTAAACCTCATAACGTAATTATAAGAATATTTTTGTTTAAATTTTTAATTTAATCGTTCAATTCAATCGTTCGTGTGATAACCCTAAGTTTTAACGTTAATTTTAAAATTTTATATTAGTACGCCTAATGTTGTCTTAGATTTTTGCAATTATTACACATTGTCATAAAATTAGTTTAAATATTAATAGGTGAAAATATAATGGGTGATTTAAATTGCATATATTAATTATTTTTATCAACCTGACCTTCCGAGCACCTACTACTTTTATTTACAGAAGTAAAATAAACTATATAATACGAATAATAAAATACGATAATAAAAGTTGCGAAAACTTATTGTAAACATTCAAAAACTTTTCCAATATCGTTGTTGTTTAACTAAATGTATAATTTTCAACCCTCGTGTTGGTATTCATATTGATTTGTCAGAAAACTAGTCCAAGTACTCACGAGTGGCGAGTTTTCCTGCGAGGCCGGTATCGGATACCCGTTACCGGAATCCCTTCCGTAGATCGCGACAACTTCCTATCCAGACAAATCACATTTTTGTTCGAGCCACCGGAAAATCTCGAACGTATATAGTTCTTCTGTTAGTTTTTACGATAGGGTAATGATGGGGCAATTTTTTGATACTTAATGAGTGTTCTTTTCATTTATACTTGTAATGTTTGTATCATTGGTTCATTACTGTCTTCGTGTAATCACAGCGAAAAGTTCAAAATTTTATTCGTGTTTTCTCGATTATTCGCTAATTCTGGGATTATGCGTGTGTTTGTGAATAAAAGAATATGATTACGACTGTCATTGATTTTTATATTTATTAAGGATAAAATATTGAAAACAATAATGTTAATGTTGTGGTAAAATTGAGGAAAATTTAAGACAACACTCGACAGATTCCCATCAATATTCAACAGCATAAACGGCTTATATTCAAGTTCACTAACTCGCCGCATAAATCTGCAATATCCCATTATAATTATTTTGCCGTCACGTATATAAATATGAATATTTATCAGATAGATCGATGCATGAATAATGCAGGCGACACGCTGCAGCACCCTAGGCCTATATTCGTAAAGCACCGCTCCTTCGCTCACCCGAATTCTCAATGAGCTGCCCTAATGTCGGCCATATAACTGTAATTTGATGGGCATTTCCTCGAACACTAAAGTAGATAAAAGGAACTCCTTTTGTATCGCTTTGTAAGCGCTTCATTAACGTTTAACTCGTAGTACGAAACGCAAACTACGCTGATGGGTGTTTGCATTAATTAATTATTCAGACGAGTCTAATAGACTGTTCTAGTTTTACTATTATTTCGTTTAACTAGTTTGAATGAAACGACGTAGTTAAATTTAAACAAACTAGTTTTAAATAATAAAATATGTAATTTAATTCTCTAAAGTAACTCACAACCATTAAGATATTTACGAATTTCCACGCCTAAATGAGCAGAAACGAATAAATATGTTTATATGCAAAATCTAAACCATCGCCGTTAACTGCTAGTAAATATATATTTAGTTCAATAAACTGAGTCTGATATAACGACACTCAATCCCCCGTCTTCCGTGACTAGAATATTACACAACCGCCTCTGAACCATTGAACCACAGCAAACAGATGTCTTCGGTAATAACTACTCTAGATTATTTTTTAATAATAATTTTATTAAGTAGCCATTTAAACAGTGTATTTGTGTCTTTGTCTATATATTAATACGTGAAGCGAAATTTATTTAACATTTTTACGGAATTATGAAAATGTATGAAATTTGGCACACTTGAATATTATATGCATTTACAAAGCTATTTTTACATAGGTATAATTTACATTAAATGTGTTAAATCATATAATTTAAAAGTTACACATACAATAACATTACTACATCAATACCTATTTAATATTACTATTACGAAGACTAACACTTTTAGATGACGTTTTAGTTGTCATTATTATCAATAGGAAAATGAACGTCATGACTAAAAAGGTTCCATGGTCGATTGTATCGACCACAGGGAGGCCCCTAGTATGCGAGATAACATGTTTTGCAAACGCGGGCTCTTAGAAAATCCGGCTGTTGGCATTAGGCGTAGCTTGCGATCGTACAAAATCCCTGTTCCTTTGTTAATCCGCGCTCTTGCATTTCGAAAGCCATGCTGTGATAATTGTACCAAATGGCTTTAAATGTACAAAACGCATTGTTAAACATTTTATAGTGATAATACAATTGTCTCAGAAATAACTTTATGTTAATATAATTACATGATACGATTTAAGCGGCGCCTTACAATTTCATTGGTTTCTTTGGATTTAAATAAAATCCAAGCCTAGGTAAGAAGAAAAAGTTCAGCACGTAAAAAATAAACATAATAATTTCACAAAAACTTGGGTAACACTTGGTTTACAGATCTCGAGGCAATAAACATGAAACAGCTATTAACAACACATTCATTTGATATAACCGCAGAAATTGGCCGACATTCAGCAGCCGTCGGCGTCGTAAATGACCGACTTTAGTTGACACGAACTTGGCCGACAACTTTAGCACATCGTATAAGTAATTAGCCAGTCACGTGCCAAATAAAGCGGGCCTTTCCTCATACTTAAAGTTAGTACGTGTTGGAATTATAGACGACTTGATTAACTAAAGTTTTACTTGTTACGATTTATTTGTCGAAATAATTATTTACCTATCGACAAAATTAGAGGAAAAATTATTAGTAATATTTTAGTGTTATACAAAATCATAACGAATTGTATAATTACATACCTACCTATATCATAATAAAGTATATCTTTTAATACTTATTATATTTTAAACCACAGAAGTTCATCAGTAGAAGAAACCTCAGAAAGGTATTTTTTTTATAATGCTCATTAATACAAGACAAATATTTAACTTTAATCATCATTTTACGTGGAATATTCATAGCCTGAGGACTAAGAATATCCACGAAGGAGAGGAAAAGAAAGAAATACAAAATCAGCGTCTCATAATAAGTACATAAGACATTTCAACTCCGAAAGTTTATAAATGAATTATTTTTGTATTATTATAATTTTTAAAGTAAAGCTATATTCAAATTATAATTCATACACTTTCATATTGAAGTAAATGAATGCTATTTGAGAGTTATACCTATTTGCAATCACGTAAATTTGATAACATTGACGTTAAAAATAACACAACAAACCTACCGACTTATTTCTAACGAACCGACAAACTCTAAAGTTGTATCAAAAGATACCTATCTACAAAGAAACAATATTTTAATATATTTTCTTTCCGTTTCGGAATAAAACGGAGTCCTATATTATCCCTCGAATAAAGTCGCTTTAAATCCAGACAGCATTGTTATTCAGTTTGAGATATCAGTGTCAGTGACCCTACTATCAATGGACAGTAAAAAGTCGCGTCTTGGGAATATACTTCCTTTATCTACGAAGGTGGCGACGCGGTGGCTTTGAAAACAATTTATGGTGATCGAAACACGAAACTCTATTCTTTTACTGATATCAATAGAAATTGATAGTTGTCGTTTTAGATATAAGAACCATAATAGCGTACCCTTGTTCTTCGAGAGATAAACAACTTTACTGACATAATAATCAAAAGTAATGATGTGTTTTTGTCAGATAAAAAATGAAATTATTATAGTAGTGATAATATAAGTATAATTATGTAGCAATTATAATACTTTCTTAAAATTAGGTAGAGGACAAGTACAAACGTTTTAAAAATTTCACATTTGATACCAATACGATAAGTTACCTACATTGTCCGCAACGATTAATCTTTTCAACAAAGTTGTCTTTCACAAGGATTAACGGTATTTCTTAAATAGATTAGGATAGATTCCATTGTATATTAAAAATAAATGAGACAACTCGCAGGTTACTGCTAGTATAATAATTCTGGAATAAAAGTACACTAAGAGTTAAACACAGAAACTATCAAATTGAATAAGTCTTACAGAGAGTGAAACTGACTTCTTAAAATTATGAAGCCATCCATCTCACTGGCTTCGAGCCTGTGGCAGGCTGGTTTACGGTATACTATATAACATAAACCTTGCTACTATATAGTAAATCAGCCTATAATATACGCATTGATAGTAGGTTTACTCTTTTATCAGCTGTACACGAAATGGGGATTCGCTATACCTACCCGGCGCGGGTTACTTTAGGCATGAGCGGAAGTCAAAACGCGAAAAAATCGGGATCTAAAACGTGATAGTAGCATATCAGCACCTTTATTATAAAATATGTATAGTAGTCTTCTAGTATTGGAAAGCCTACACCAACTTTTTGTATGGTTGCGGATAACTTCGTCGTTTAAGGAGCCATTCTGAGAAATCTATTTTTGTTGGGAAAGGAGATATCTCGATGTTGGTGCCATAATAAAGGGACCAGGAATTAATGACGGCATCGTCGAGCAATCCAGAAGAACTTTTAAGACTGATGGGGGAGACTAGTGCAGACCAGAGTGCGAGTGTCTGCCACTAAACTTTTAAATACCAGAAGACTATATATAGGTATGAGTAAACATACATACATAACATATTTTTTTAAAAGGGCTTTTGTTACTTTAACTTTAAAAAAAGTTACTTTTCACTTCCTATTATTAAACTTTTAGAGAATGTTTATTTTTAAGTTAAAATTTTTCATTTTTAAGTTACAATTATTCCTTATGTTTTTATTCACTCTAAATCGTTAAAGTGTTCCCTTAACTTTTGGTCGTTTTCATCATCAGACCCCTAATCCTAGTCAAACCTACAACACAAATAAATAATTAACTGACATAATTATATGTATATATGTTAGCAGTGTTAATTTATTCAAACAAATTAATATAATACCTGACCGTACAAAGTGTTTTAATATTCTGATAACGACGTTTCCTCATTAATAAACGTGAAAGTATTCCATGTTTTGTCTTTCTCTTTCTTTTCCTCATATTCCCTCAATATATCGAATGGGAATTTATTAAATTAATTATACGCTATATGAAGTATATGAAGTATGTATAAATACATAAATATATATTTATACATACTTTTTTATTCACCACAGTCGGGTAAAAAGTATAACTAAATAAGTATTTCTTTATCTAAATAAATTGAACAAATCTTTTTAATTTAAGTCACTTTAAACAACATCAAGGAAGCGGAAAGAACGAAGCTATATAAATATAAATTAATCTGGAGAGGACGGAACCGTTGTATCATTAAATTCATTGTTCTCGGATTCTTCGTGAAAAAACGTCTAATTTTCCTTTCACTATGTGAGCTATGAAATGAAACTGTGAAAAGATTATTTCATTTAAAATTAATGTAGATTATAATGTACTCAAACGTACTTATATTATTTATAGTATAAATAAATTTACTACTCATTATTATGTTTATATTCAGGTTTTGTTCCTAAATAAGTTAGACAAGTAAAGATGCCAAACTATTTGAGTTATATTCAGAAAATATGACGGTTTTGTTCCGCGAGGATAATGACCATAATATAAAAAAATGACCGCGGGTTAAATTGAGGAAACTCTATCGTTACTATTTATCTCGAGAATACATTTGTAAGCGCTAGCCTTCGTTTCATCTTTATTTTACATGACCCTGCTACAAATTGATTTTTCTCCACACTCCCCCAGGACGCGGCCTGCTGACTTAGGGTTACACTTACACAATCGGTAATTTATACGTAACATATATGTAACAACTTCGAAAATGGATAGTTACTAAACTAGTCGTCAGATGAGACGAATAATAATTTATTCAATAATAAGAATAAACAACTTCACTTTAAACACAAAAAATCATGTTAACAAATTATTCAAATCAATTTCTGATATTCATTTAATATGGAAATAAATTGCTATTTTATTATTTGATTCCAATGAATCAAATTTAGAATAAAATTTGATTCGATTGAATCAAAACTATATATTTCGTTATACATATACCTAATCCCAAAATATATTTAAGATTTGTGCACACTTTATCGGAGTTATCGAGTCACTGCCCATCGTGTTGTTTTTGTCATAGAACGGCCACGTTACATTTTCAGTTTTATTGATCATTTTTTGTAGAGTCACTTTACATTTTAATTGGTTTTCGAAAATGGAACGGAAACAAAAATCTTCATACGGGTCGATCAAGCCTGTGACTTGTTCAAGATAAAATGATGTTCGTGTCAAAACTACGTCGCAGTATTTCAAACTGTCAGTCGGTTTCAGCAGTTCGTAGAAATGTAATTGCACCGTACCCTCAATCTATCTTTATGACAGATTCATTATCTTTTTCAACCTCTGAAATTTTATACTAATGTTTTTGAAAGTGAATAGAGGCGATTAAATCCGTATAATTCTATTGTTTATCTAGTTTATTTGTGATTACAGTTCTTTTTAGTGTAAATAAAGTATTTAAAGATTCTTACATAAAAACGCTTAGGAACGCCAATCTAAAACTACTCAAAAGAAATTTATTTTGAAAGTAATTTGTATTATATATCTTCATTAACATTAAGAACGTGGTTATAATTATAAATGCTTTGTAGATTTAGTTGAATATTGAAACATATTTGCTCTAAGCTCTAACTAATTCCTCTTAGGTTTCTCATCAAAGGCATGTAGCCAAAACGGATTATAAATCAAAATTTGATTCTATAACGTTCCAGGCGAGAGTCTATTCCTACAATATACATACATCGCGTAGCATCCATTATTCTTTTAATAATTGAAATACATACATATATGCTATCTAAATACGTAAATCAAGTAGAACTATAATAAATAAAGGTAATTATAATACATAAATTATTATTTTTAGACACAAACTAAAACAATGCTAGTGTAATTGGTAAAAAAATAGGGTCGACTTTATTTTCAAACCATTCAGAGAGTCACACAAATTTAATCACATTTTATTTAAATCGATTTCGAGATTCAGGAGGTGAGAATCACCCGTACCGAAAGAATGTATATAAAGATTTGCGTCTCTCGAAAACGGATAGATTGCATTGAATAAAATTTAGTATTTTAGAATAAGGTTTTGTTTTTTAAGTTTATCTGGTACCTAAACACGCGCCACAATTTTAAGAACAAAACAAAAAGCCCTCAATTTTCAAACACAAAAACTTGGCAGTAAACTAACCTTTTGAGCATGGGTGGCTATTAAGCGACAAAGTCTAGACAGCTAACACACGGTTGACTTGATGTGTTAAATATAAAGCTATACAAAACCGAAAACGTGTCGTTCTGATGGTTTAAAGTTAGGTACGTCCCCATTTTTTGTAACAAAAAGTCTTTAAAAAAGTGCAAAAGAAATTATTCCTTTTGTAGTAGGTAGATTTTCAATTTTTTTTTTATATCGAATATTGAGTTTATTCATTATATTTTCGTTTACTTAGGATTTATTATAAATACAGTGATTTTTGTAATAAAATTTTTTATTTACAAAATCCCTAAACAACGTAAAATTCTTTATAAGGGAGTAATGACCAAAATGTAGTTGATTTTAAATAGGTCGCAAATCTCGTCACCATTATATTACGGGCCCCATTTGAGGTCCTTCCAACCCGACCCTACACTAGCATTCTACGCAGCTGTCTATAATATGGAATCCCTCTGAGTATTCGTACAATGAGTCCATACAGGGCTGTGCTTATACGATTCATGTGCTTATGTCCTTACGATAAGGGTCATAGTTCAATGAGCGGTGGACGTCTACATCTGTGCAGGACTGTCGCCGTGATATTCAAAAGATTCACAAGCGATTACTACGTCCATGACGTTCGCCATTTATCGTGATGCGTAGATTATTGCTTTATTCCGTTTTATTATATTTAGTAAATCTCTCTACTGAATTGTTTGCTGGCTGGCAACGCAATATCTGTAGCGCCATGTACCTAAAATATCTATTTTGTTTTAGGCCATTTTAATTCATGTGTAAGGTTTACAAATCACTATTTTGAAAAAGAAATCAGTAAAGTTAATCGTCAAAAGTTTTCACTATCAAAAAGTATATGCTACATATAATTATATTAAGATTTTGTTTTCACGTTTTTCTCTTTACTTTAATTCAAAATACGGTAACAGTATAATGACTCATCAGGATAATTATGTGTGGAACCATTATATCTACAGACTTGTAATTTTTCAAGATTATTTTCCTTTTCCTGTATAGGTGCACATTGACAACCAATTTTGCGATATATCTAAGAAAATGAAATGGGATAAGCATGTTTGTACGTAAAATTTTACTCCATGGTTGCATTTTCAAGAAATGTATGTATCTATAGAAAAAAACTTGTTCTTTTTTGCCGATTTATTTATCGTCGAATGAGTAATATAAATTAGTGAGGATTTAAAAAATTTAAAAATAGGTTCAATAATGGTAACAAAAATACGTTTTATGGAAAATACGCGAGTAACTGCTATTTAAAGGTATATTAGAAACGAAAAATAAATGTTTCAAAATGTAACGTTTTCCCGTTTAACTCCTAAAATACTGTACAAAGATAATCCGTTATACTGAAATTGTAATTGGTAGTTGTCACAGTTCCTAGTTCGTTGTTATGAATTTAAATTCGTGTAATTGCTTCGTTGACGCATTTGTCCTCCGAATACCTCTGACAGTTCTCACATCAAAATGGCGACAAGGGTATTTGGTCCCGGGAGAATTTGTCACTCGGCAAGAATAAAAATCAATAGTACCTATATAGTGATATAAGTGACTGTTTTACTTGACGCACCGATTAACGTCATCGTCTTGTTTTTCTAAGATTTTTTTACATTTATTTTGTTTGATTTTATTTAAAAAAAGCTTTCAAGAAAAAAATCACCGCTATAAGTTTTGGACAATTTCATTTGAATCTTAAAAAGGAAACTTTTTTATTCTTTATCTCAAGTTTTTCTCGTAAGTAGCCGCGAATCAAACAAAGCCTTTATTTTGTAAGGCTTGTTTGTGAAGTCTCAATGGGCGCGTGATTTCAATTACAAAGGACTTTCAAGTTAAATAACAAGGTGAAGTTTGCTGCGGGCATTTAGGTTTATATGATTAATAGGTCTTCTCGACGCGCTGCCTCATCCGGGACACTCACCACGATGACGAAATTTAAATAATAATATGATAAACAATACAAAACAGCAGCCCGCAGTTTGCACTTAATCTTTGCGGCAAACAAGTTTTGTAAAAGTTAAATTGGATTCTTAGATAATGAAACTTGAACAGTAGGGGCGATATGAACGAATATCCGGAAAGTTTTAACCATTAATGCATTTTTATAATGGGAAAAGTTTATGGTTTAAAATCAATTACAACGCGATAAAATACGATATTAATTTAAGCAAATTGTTTAAAATAATTAAAATTTATAAATGTCAATTAAAATTTTAATTTAATTATAGAAGACATAGTGGCAATGTACTGTTATTGGGGCTATTTTGAATTCGTGGTTAGGTGGTTGCCTAGTGACGGATTGTTGATGTCAAGACAAGCGATAGCGATATATTAGCGATATATTACTATCGAGATTTGGAATAGAGAGTTACATAATGAGTAGTCTTTGCATTATTACACCCTTCTGAACAATCTTTAACAGTACATATGCACGTATTAACAATTATACATCCATATTATGTCTTACTGATGGCGATAGGCGAGCTCACCAAACAATCCGCTCAAATACTATTAAATCACTAGCAACGTGTGCTCCGGCCGCGGACGCGTTACGTTAAGCCGATAGAGAATGGCTCGAAAATCACCGATGTGAAAGAGTCATTAATGCACCCGGCGAAATAATGGATGATTTAATGGGAGTCATGCGTTCAGAAATGCTAATAGTGCGCGAAATTCGTTAACGTGATGGATCTGACTGAAATTAAGCCAAACAACAATGAATTTATAATCTATTTGTTAGAGTGTAATCTGATTAGTAAACGAGCTATAACATTGATATTATATGACAGTATTCTCAATGGTACTGACATTGTAATATATTCTTAAAATGTATAATTGTTTTATAATAACTACGTTTTATTAAACTTTGTTTTCAGAAACTTAGTAGGTAGATACTTTGTTTGTAATTTACTAACTAATTCGTTAAAATGCATTGCCTTGATTGTTTTTATTATAATTACGAACTGATGACAATAAAATATTTAACTTCCTTGTTTGAAATAGGCATCGCATTAACAGGATAAGTATTGCTAACAAAAAAATCTTTTAATGAGTAAAAATTAAGACTATTTTATTACATTTTTATTTTTGGTTGATAATAACGATCTCCTAAAGCTGTAACAAATTGAGAATAATTAAAAAATAATCACAGAACAATGCCGTTTACGCGACGACTGCAAAGGACGAGGAATTTTGCGGGCTGTCGTTAAAATTGCCTGCCATTTAAACGATCGTTTGTTAAGCCTGATGACCATTTACAAAGGAATGGATTTCATTACAATTTCTATACAAAGACGATTAAAATAGAGATTAAAAAAATATAAAGATTATTTTTTTAAACGCTTTTATAATTAGGTTTATAATAAAGTCGCAATAAGTATAATAAGGTATAAGTAAGGAATATATTTTTATATAAGTAGGTAAGCGTTTACTTAGCATTTATTAATAATAATACCATTATTTTACGCCGCCGATTATCCGAATTAATTGGGACCAGGGTCGATTCGGATAATCGAAAATTCGGATAATCAGACATATATACTGTAAATGAAGAAAAACGAGAGTCTCATCAGGCTTTAATAAAAATTCACAACAATAACAAAGGTACAAAGAAACAAAAATTAAGTATAATAATTACTTTTAGGACAGATTCGGATAATTGGCGATTCGCATAATCGGCGTTCGGATAATCGGCGTTCTACTGTAAATAATAGCTCATCAATATACTTCTATTAAATTAAGATTTACTATTTCAAATCTTTAAAATGTCTTCATTGTGATAGATATATTAATGAGAATATGAATGGATTTGGGTGGCACTTGATCGCTGAATGATCGATTTTGACAAACGACTTTCCTGACGGCTCTTCTTCCTAACACTATAGTCATGAGTAATACTGAATGATTACTCAAGCGAGTACATTATCCAGCTTATATGACTGACACACTTAACACCTATAATATTATGTTACGGGCAATCGGGTTTTGCACTAACAAAGGTTAGAGGAAAAGGCACACGAGTATGCATTTTAAATATAGCCTATATTTATCGGTATATTAATGGTGAAAGAATTTTTGGTATCTGTCTAGTCGTTTTTGAGTTTATCTCTTACATATGACATACAATTTCCTCTTTTCAGTAACAGTACCTACAGAAGTTCAGAAGTACAGATTATGGATAGCTGATCCATCAGTTAAAGTTTCATCAAACCAGACCAGCTTTTACGGAGATTGGTCCGAACACACAGTCAGACACATTAGATATATCGACTGTTATTTTGACGTTAAAAACAGACACTGCAATATTATTTGTTAAGCTGGTTAACATATTATGTATGGATTTAAAGTGTATATTATCAAGCTATTGTCTGATAAGACTGATACAAATATTTGCGCGTTATTAATAGTCGCTGAATGCATTTTCGCCGTACATACAAAAAAAAGTTTTTAAAGACTTTTAAATGTAATTTGTTAGGCACAGTCAACAATAAGGTTAATTAATGTTTAACACCGCATATCGAATGCACCCAAGTATACATAAACGGGATTGACATGTGTCTAAGAGGCGATCAGTTCGGTTAGTAATAGAACCATTATAAGGAAATGGCACGGGATTAGGCTCAGGAAGGGAAGATTAAGGGCGAGGCTTACGTCGTATCCGAGTTAAGGCCGATCCGCTAATTCGATGATTTTTCACTTGAATGCCGTTTGACTTTATTCAATAAGCGATGTTCGAAACGTTTATTTTCTTAATAATAAATAAAAGTGATAAACGTTTAACGATTTTGCGTTATTTTTTAATTTTTTACTTGCTCGTTTTTTCTTCCATCTTAACCACTGCTTGTAATTTGACACTACTTGTAATGTGAATCACCATATTTAAACTAGGTATACTATATTATGATACCAACATTTGTTATGGATTTATTTTGTTGTTCTTCGTCTTAGTATTTTTACTGGAGTTAACCAGGGTCTGCTTTATTCTAGCCTAGGTATTGACAGGATACTGATTTTTACGCAGAGCGATTGCCGTCTGACCTCTGCAACCTAGAGGGCAAGCTAGTAACCATTTAGACTTTATTTACCTACTACGAGTAAGGATCGTTATCAGGTGATTGTGATAACAACCGGGAAAGACAGTTTGACGTGCTCTCCGAGGTCGGTGGTAAGACCCATTAGGACATACACCTAGGAAGTAACTTACTCGTGTTTATTAATATTATAAATATAAAAATGAGATTCTTTATTCTACATTCATGCCGTTACTATTGAACCGAAAGCCATGAAATGCAAATGTAAAAATAGAAACCCGGATTTAATGAGATTTTTGTGTCCCGGGAAAATGTGCTGTTCCCAAGGGACGACAAACAGTTTTCTTATCGACAGCGATAAACGATATCCACGCGAGCACTATATGTATGTCTATATGTACATTTAAATAGAGTAAAAGATTGACATATAATTCTATACCCACCTAAACATAATATATGTGTATTTATAGGAAATATTACTTTAGGTAATACAGAAACCTTATGCAGATTAAGCTATCATATATATTTTTGAACAGCACATCGTTTAGGTAATATAGATTTCAATACTATTACGTTATTTGATTTGAAAATCTTCTGACAAAAATTTTCTCAACTTATTTTTACTTAAGATGATCGAAACAAGTTATTAAAATTACATAGTACATAAAAATAAATGTAGGTACACAGAAATAATAATACAATAAATTACAAGCGGAAGCTAGCATTTACGATAATTAAAGAGCGATTTTTCCACAATTAACCGACCACTTATAGCAGAGATTAATATTTCAGATAATACCGAACTAACGAATTGAAGCTGACGGTGAGTGTGAAAGTGAATTGCCTTTAAACTTCTCGAATTGTTAGTCTTTGTTGGAGAAGCGTTTTCGACGATAGTTACTATTGCCGAAGACACGATGTCTAATAGTTCAGTAAATCGATAACCAATAAAACGCTTCAATAACTTGCTTAAGACTGAATACAGGCACATCGGGAACATTTTCCAGGCCACCTAAAATTAAAAGACTTATAATAATACTATAATTATAATATAATTTCACAATATGTTATGCATTATAAATAAATAAAAAAGGATACTGAATCAAAAATACTTACTTACAAAAATTAGTGTATGTTTTTATTCATAACATTATACAATGTTCTGAGTAAAAACACAAAATGCAAACAAAATATATATATCGACGGTTGAAAGGCTAAATTTTTATACATATATGGATGGAGAAAAACTTGCTGATTCCAAGTATGTATAAAAATATATATGTCAAAAAAATGGCGCTAAGACCAAATAGCCAATAAATACTTCATTATAATAAAAATATTACAAATAAATATTTTTACTAAGAGGTCTCTAGAAAAATGTCACAATAAATAGAACACGACTTCAGCGAACAAGATCACAGCTATTGATCACATTATTTTAGAAATTAATTACACGATTCTAAAACATCATTACTTTAATACAAATTACACTAACTGAGGCCTAATAGAAAAGGAGAAATAGAAAATCGTGAGACATCAGTGCCTGATTTATTGTTCCTTTCAGATATATAAAAATACATTTGGCAAAATAAAAGGCGAGGGTCGAGATTCGCGGTCATAAAAGGAACACATTTGTGTTGTTTTCTTTTAGATCTTAGAGTTTGCTCAATGGATTACGTACGGTTATAATCTCGAAATATAGGACGGAGCTTAAAAAAGATTACATGTGATGTAATTTGTCTACACTTTCTTTTGTATTTGAGTCACGCGCATACACTCTCGTGAATTCAGATATTTGTGGTAGAACACAATTGACAGTTTAGCATAGACATGTATTATATTTAATCTACCAAATGAAGATACTTCAAAGGCACTAATATAGTGTAATACATTTCAGCAGTAACCACATATTTCTGGAATATAATTCAACTCGAAATGTATTTCGCTACAGTAACGGCGGCGCAAACACTGCGGCTGACACGAGGGAAACTCAGACACTAATCGATGTCGGTCGAATAAACAGGATCTATTGTCTTATCTCCGACCAAGTAAGTTAACATTATGTCTTATATGGTTTAATTATTAGCGATTGCAATATTCAGATGTCCATTAGAGCAGCTGTTAGCGTTAATGATCCTTCTACAGTAATTAACGCTCCAGCGACTTGATTTTGAACTATTCTGATGGATCTTATAGGGCAATACAGTTATGCTTCAATTATTGTCGTATCCATACATATAAATACAAGTGAATGGTCTCCGTATATACCTAATCAAAATAACATCTTTTTTCCTGATGCATATTGTATTGTTTAATTCAATTAAATTAAATTATAACATATGTTTTCATGTATGTAATACTAGGAGACCCGCCAGACATTGTCCTGTCCAGTTCTGGGTCCGATTGTATTTTTAAGCCATTCAAGTATATACGCATCCATCTATGTATATAATATGTAAGAAAATTACAATAATAAGTGTATAACTTTTTCTATGTTTTATAGTCCAATAAAAATCATAAAAATTTAGCTAAACTTTCTTAAACGTACCTATATTCCCACGTTCAAGTGAATTTACTTGAGAAAGCGTCTATTAGCCTTAACATAAGTCTTAATTTGAAGGAAATTAAAAACTTCAAAAATTAAATCTGTTACATAAAGAAGAAATTTAACGTCAGGTCGGACTAAAATTAAGACCAGCGATGTTGAGTTTTTAATAAACTTAGAGGCTCAATTTTAAACTTATGCTACGGCGTATAGTTGAGGTAAACCTCGCAAATTCGTACCTTTCCTGTACCGTTCCTTTCTACTGCAATGGTCAAAGGCTCATTTAATGGATCTCTACATTTCACGTTTGTTTTAAAATTTAATTTAGTGCCCTAAGTAGATAGAATATGAGTAAAAAAATATCTTTATCATTTTCAGGGAAAACACATGTAGGGTTTCATTGTAATACATGGAGAAAATGGTTCATAAAAATAGTCTGTTTCTTAACAAGTAACATCTTTTTAACCGACCTCAAAAAGGAGGAGGTTATCAATTCGGTCGATATTTTTTATGTATGTACACCGATTACTCGAAGACGACTGAACAATTCTTTTCTTGTTTGAAAGGGAACCCATGTGGTCCCGTTGTAAGAAAGATCTGATGATGGGGTCCTGGAGAA
Source organism: Junonia grisea (assembly GCA_018235645.1). NCBI lineage: Eukaryota > Metazoa > Arthropoda > Insecta > Lepidoptera > Nymphalidae > Junonia > Junonia grisea. The sequence continues at coordinate 436 of DVXP01000922.1, read as the reverse complement.
ATCGAAGGAACTCCTCAAAAATTGTAGGCACGCCTATCGTGACTTTAGTTATTTTCAAAGTAGTTCTGTAATTATCTCACGAAAAGTAGCATTTGATGAAGTGGAATTGATGATGAAGACCAGAAAAAATTTAGTTTTACTTCGATTAGTACTTGTATGTTTTCTAATCATCAATTATAGCTTAAAGATGTAAAATAACAACTTTTTCACAAAAAATAAACCGATTTCAAAAATAATCTAAAATAACATTTTGAAGTCGGTGCCAGTACGTAAAACCTACTAGACACAGATTTAATATATTTTCTCTGCTTGGCACCGAATTCAAAATGTTTTAGAGTAAAGTTCACTTTAGTTTTGAAATCTGCTTTTTTGTGAAAAAGTTATTATATATTATTAATATATATTAGATATATATATATTACTAATATATATTAAT
>DVXP01000921.1:0-17075 GCA_018235645.1 Junonia grisea | reverse complement strand
ATAGCACACATAAAGGAAAAATTCCGAAAACCTTAAATTTTACGGAACCCTCGGTGCGCGAGTCCGACTCGCACTTGACCGGTTTTTTTACTATACTATCCCATGTGAACTTAGGCTATACTAAATTTTTATACCTCTGCGAAACCGTGGTAAGGTGCTAGTTAATATTATAAAGGCACAAACCATTTCTATTTGAAAGCTGTAATTTGGCACACTTGTACAGTACTTGCTGTACTATAATTCCAAATTTAATTAATTTAGTTCAAACGGTTATTGATATATTAACATTATAAAACCAACATTTTTATTACTTACTCACTCATCAAAACCTAACCCAAAGTGGTTAGTTAGATGATCAAGAAAATTGATATTCATTTGGTATGTAACAAAAGGAAATAGACAACAAAGGATCTAATAATAAAGTATTAAAGTTAGGTCATAGAAATCTTTAAAAATTGCGTTACGTAATGCTGGAATGACCCCTAACTAAGCTAATACTTAGGTTCGTTAAGAAGTCACATCTTAAATTATGTGTAGATTCCGAGTAAATACAGAATTTACTATTACATTTCGATTCTATTGTCGGTGAAGTTGACAACGACTCTTTTAATATTGAATCGAATCAGTGCCGTAAATAGGGCAGTGCGAACGGTGCCCAGGTACAGGGCGTAGGCCTTGGAGGGGGGCAGAAAGGCGCGGATAGGCAGAAAGAAAAAAAAAAACAATGTTACTTTTCATGGCAATCATTTGTGGCACAGCTATAGGTGATTGCACCGGTAGCATATAGGGGCGTGAACACGCCACCATAAATAGAAAAGTGTGGATAACGAAAAAAAGTCCTTTCCAAAAACTTATCGCTCGGGGCACGATCGTACAAACTCGCTTAGAGCGGAAAATGCTATTTAAGGCACTGAATAGAATTAGACTTTCATTTCAGATTTATGTTTCTGATGGAATTCAATCTATAAAACACAAACAAAACGAAATATTAATCACATTGTCAAAGGCGATTGAAGCCATATCAATAAAGCTTTGAATGGTTGCGAATAAGCGGTTTCTTGACCGTTTAATCCTATTTGAAATTATTTTTTCATGTCAAATATGTTACTAGGTTAATTTATAGGATTAAAGTACGTTGCTTTTTTATTTCTAGGTAGATACATATTTAGTATATAATATTCTTTGATATTGTCGTATATATTATGAAAGACTGTGGAGATATCTTAATTAATTTTAGTATATTACTAATTATTATGTAACCACTAAAACCAATTAGATAAGGCTGGTTTTGACATGAACATAATCTTGTTAATGACGTCACGTATAATATAATTCTAGTCGTCGATGTTGCATTAAAATTATAATTTTACACAGCACTAACTTGACCTATATCTAAGCACTCGAACGGTCTCTGTTAAATTATGAAACATGTTGGTATAAGAATATTTGTCACTGCAACTGTAAGGTTAGGTTAAGGTTTCGATTCCCGTTCATGACATACATTTGTACCTATCGGCTATGGATGTTTGTTGTGGTGTTTGTATTGTGTGTGTTTCCTATCCCCGACACAGGATTCAATGATACTTATGATAATTACTGGAAGTCGTTTAGTAAAGTAAAGGTAAAGTAACAGCTTGTAAATGTCCCACAGCTGGGAAAAGTCTTCCATTCTATTAAGGAGAAAGTTAAGAAGCCGAGGCCGTTGAGTGTGAAGCGTTTATAACTAGTTACTTTCATTACCATCTTATTTAGTGTAAATAGTAAATTCAGTAGTAATAAAATCATGAAAAGAAAATCTGTTACAGCAAAGGTCTCTGATAACATTTGTCTGAATGTATGAATGTATTAGAATCACGCAATTCAATTTTCTTCCATGTTCAGGCATCTGAATAATAAAGTTATTTGTTGCCCAACACGAACAGACGACAACGTAATAATTTCATATTTCAATAAATAAATTCATTTATTCATATATTTACTTTCGATAAATAGCTATGTAGGTTGCAATTAACAAAATAAACACGGCAAGCTAAATAAATTCTTTTTAAAATATAACTTTACTCTCTGCAAATAAACGTTGTATTTTAATTTTGTAGGTAGGTATAGTATTTAATTAACGAATGCTAACACAATTTTAAAATTCACACATGTATCTCATCAACTTCTATTTAAAACCTAAAAAAATAGTAGGTTTGATTATAGAAGTACATATATTTATTAATGAACTTCGTGAGATATCCATACATATAAATAAAATGACTGTTTATACTTTTTTTGTGTATCTATCTGTTTGCCTATTTGTTCCGGGTAAGCTCCGAAACGGCTGGACTGATTTTGACATTCACTGTTAGACAGCTACTTTGATTTTCAAAATGGGATTAGGGTTCGGCAGGTAAAAATGAAAATCCTTAAAAATGCGGACGAAGTTGCAGGCAGCTAGTTCTACAAATAATTGCAACTGCGCGATAGCACGAGCCGATCGATACAGGTCTTGTTTGTGAGGACAACAATCAATCTGGGTTCGACTACGACATGACATCATTAACACGGACATTGATTGGACGCTTACAAATGCATAGAGTATATATTAATAATAGAAAACTTCTTGCTGCACTTGTTTACGTAATGAAACTTTTGAAATAACCGGTAGCGATTTCAACTACGTTTGGGAACCGAAACTTTAAGATGCAATTCAGTTTAATGGTGTTCTTTTGTTGGCGTTATTTTTATTTCTAGTTATTTCGTAGGTATGTACACTATTAAAAAAAAACTTAAACAAATCTTATTGTCATAATCCTCGTAGAACCAACTAGGATCAGTTCAGGCGTTTTGCTGCGAAAAGGCAAGAAACATCTTCGTTTAGGTAAAAATTTCGACTTTAAAATATTAGTAAGATGTGTGTAGAGGTAATAAATGTCTTACCGTCTAACGTCTAATAACATCCTTATTTACATTCAAATATAGCTCACAGACACGGGAACAGAAAGGACTTTTTGTCCGTTGGAAATGGAAATAGAACGTAACTATGGCATTACGCGTGGACTTTTAGTACGTTCATGTGCGATATAAGATACATTTCCATTAATATGTAGTAAGGTCCATTTATATTCCACGTTATATTAATAACGGTACATTTAGACTAAACGAACATCAAACTAGAGAGCATTTTCAGAACATTCTATGAATGGTTTTGCATCAGACAGAATTACGAAAGAATGCTCTATTACTGTTTAGGCTAAAATAATTAAATCGAGTGAGTTTAGAACTCGTCTGCTGTAAATGCATTATAATGGACAAAATATCTGTCCCTTTGTTGTGTGCGCAGGTCATTATTAATATTTTAGAATTCAATCAATTCAGAGTTCAAACATTCCCGTCTACAGATTGATCACGCCGACCGAGAGTTTATTCAAGTAAATGTTTGCCGCACTGCATCATTTACTCTTTTCTGTTTGTTTATTGGTCGGTTGCTACCATTTATCTATTTTCTAGCATTTTGATACAATTAGTATAAAATTATTAGGGTAAGTTGTTTATTACTAACTTTTGTGTATGAGTTAGTGTTTGTACTCTCGTATTTTGTTTTGTGATAGTAAAACGAGCACTTGTTTTTCATACATTAAACACTAAGAATACAGAATAATAATAAAAATGTTTTATTCGTGACAAGTACCATGGGCAATGAACTTTGCTTCGTTGAGTTTTTATTGTGTATTTTAATTAAAGACGAATATTTAAATCTACGTGGTATTCCAAGTATTCCAAATTAAAACTGCGACTAAAGGTGCTTATAAAACTTTATTTAAAGAATACATTTGAAGCAGTCCGTAATCTAATACGAGACTCGAGTTGTTTTTATGTTAACAGCCTTGTGGAAAATTGTATTGTCTTTCTATGCGAATACGATGAAACAGTTTTCCAACTATTACTCCAGCGATATAAGTTTCACTTGTACTCTTTTTGTACGGGAAAAATTTTATATTAAATCACAAGCTGCCTCGTGTTGTGACTGTAACATGACGACTAATGAGGTGTTTTTACTATCCTCAAGAAACTATTTTATTTCCCGGAATAACAACAATTTTATATTATTCGTCATCTTCCTATCATTTTTCGTGGACTTTTTAACGAGGTCTGTTTATTGCCTTGGTTTCTACAGGTCACAGGAGAGCTCTCTGAGGCGAGACACATGTAGATAGGCAAACACCCAGAGCTTGGAACAAATTTTTGTAAATATACAAATCTGGTCCTAGCGGGGATCGAACCCACGACCGCGGCCGTCCAATTTTTTTCAGCGTCTTATTTCGTAAAAATTGTCGTAATATCATAACATGTACCTATTAGTCAAACAATTTAGTTACCGCCTCTTGCTAGGATAATTGGACAAAATATTCTTTTGTTGCTTATTGAGCATAATATGTCTGAAATTTATCTTTAAGAAATATTTCATTGTGGAGTATAACATTCTACTCTATAGTGCTTAACAAGTTACTTTTTGAAATAAAACTACTTTAAACGGATTTAAATCGCGTATATTAATTATTTTTTATTTCAATGAGTAATAATCGCGAAAATCTAAGGCAGTGTTATAACAAGTTACTTTGTTCAGAAAATATGCTTAAATAAAATAAAATTTTGTTAGCAAACAATAAAAAAAATCTTAACTGTTCTAAGCTGTGACAATCTTAATTATTATAATTTTCTTCGCAATACTTACTAACGGAAAAAATATTGATTTTGTATATTCTTTTCTATGGTTCATAATTATAAAATATTTCGACATTATTAGTAAATAACAACGCTTCAGTCATGTTTAAAGTAAATTATTATTCGATGGAAGATCACCTGCAGTGGATAATAATTGAAATAGTTAATAGCGTCCTGCTTCATCTATGACGTAAATGTCAGTTACTAGCTATTATAGTGATTATATGAAAAGCTTTAATTATTTTACACTATACCAACAAACATTAGCTATGGCAAACATTAACATTAAAGTCAATGTGGCGAAGACCGTCGGGTAGGGTAAGTCCGAAGAACAAGAAATACGAAGAATTATGAATAGTTAGAGAATTGCTACAAGAGATTATTGAATCTAGAAAAAATAACGTTTGTATTTATTTGACTAAGATCCTTGTAGCTATTAAGAATTCTTCGTAATTTTTGGTGTACGGTCTTACTCTACCGAACGGTCTTCGCCGAGTTGAATATATTTTAAATATTATATTAAATTAAATAGTAAATTTTAGGTTATAAAATATTACAGATAGACGTCTATTTAATTAGAATCTAGTACGAGATAGACACGCGTATCTCTCGTAAACGTCAGAAACCGTCGAGTGGAAGTCCGCTGGCAGGATGCAATCAACTTCCCCGTCGCAGCGTAGAAATGCCGTGTTATAACGTTTTAAACTTTGCGATTAAGTTACTTGAAGGTTCACAGATTCAATAATGACGTTATCAAGTAAATAGACCCGTGTCCTAATTAATTTTGAGACACATTAATTCATTATTTAACGTTTATTGATTTGTCACCATTCATATATTATAACGTGGAATGAAATGATATGAAAAACAAGGTCAAAAACGTGGCTATAATTTGATAAAACTTAGTTTGTTTGTTATATTTTTTATCTTTGTTTAATTTAATGACATATAGTACTAGTGAAGTAGTTTTATAATTAGTGTTACTTACTTGTCCGGTGGTGCTGCGTGTGGCGGTGGTGCACTCGGGGGCTTAAGGCTGCGGAAGGCTTTAAGCCACTTATTCTTCATGCTGCCTGCGGAAGATGACGATAGCTTCCGATCAGCTGCGGCTGTGCTGCTGTCTGCTTTAGCCGCGAACAGCTCTCTCTAGAAATAAATAAAAAAAACTATTAAAACAGATGCCGAGCTCCGGGAAAGCTGCCAAATCGCTGTTAAACGAGGTTTCGTTATCGAACTAACAAGCCTTAGATTTATTTTCCATTCTACTGTTATGAGAGATGTAATTGGATTGTGGATTGAAATATTATATTTTGCGGAATGCAGATGAATTTTAATTTATAAAACGTTTTTTTAAAATCTTATACAATTATGTATACGGTAAACGGTAGGCAATGCTTCCCTTTTGTTTTTTCATCGACGGCTTCTATCACAATTTTCAACAATAGAACGGAAGATATCGATAATATATTGCGAACAATTAACTTGCTAGAAACGTATTCACTTCGCCACTGTATACAGCCTTATTGGTAACGTGACAGTACTGCAAGACGAAATGAAACCGTACTAGTGTGCGCTTATTTCTTGTACAATAATAATTCTTCGTTATTTGTAACCGACTTAGTACTGTAGAGGTATATTTCACATTAATAAACTTCTTAATCCTACGAAGATTAACGTTTGTTGTTTTATTTTTTTGTAAGGAAATATTATTTGCCTCACGTAGGCGGGAAAATTAATTCGGTCGAATTGTGACTTGTGAACAAATTGAAGACGTTCTAACAGAATTAATCAGGGTTACTGATTCTTGCGGAGTTTGCAATAGAAATATTTATAAATTGTGACGGTATTACTCCGGAAAATTCTCTCGTTATCAAGTAATTGACGACATCATTAAACAAGCCTCTGTTCAGGCGCCACAATTTCCAGCCTTAAAGCGGTAACAATCGGCCGATATTGTTTACGTATAACCGTTACACCGTTACATAAATAACTAAGTATATTTTAAACAAGCCTATTTGAAGGTAAAATTGGGTTTATTAATCAAAGTAAATTGCAATCACAATTTTTGAACCATAGTTTCAAACGGTTTCAATAATATCAACATAATTATAGTCATACCATCAAGTATAACTTTATCGAATAAACGAATAATCGAATCGAAGAATATTACTGAATATATAAACAAAAAAAACTAACAATCGAACTGAGATCGTCCCCCTTTTTTGAATAAATCTTATCTTATATCATTGCTTTGGGTTACCCCATCCAATGTTTGGCATGCTTCGATAATAGAAAAAACTCACATACATAATTATGTATAGCTCTATTATATTATAAATCTATATTACCAACCTCTAAATTATATTATATACCTTCTAAACCTCCACGTGAAAAATCTAACCATATCCAAACACAAATCCAATCTAACCATTTCTGTTGCGTCGATTTCTGTAAGTATTATGTATTTGTTTTCTTTTGTACATAATGTCAATGTTTATATATCCGAAGCAAAATTATTTAGATTAGGTTTAACGATCATCATTTAAGTCTCAAAGGTTTTGATATTTTAGTTCTTTCATGCGAAATATTGTTATTCTCTTTCAACAATATTGAAGCCAAATGTAAATTACATTTTATATAGCTAGTTAAAATAAATATTGACTTGCTTTCACGGGATTAAAATGATTAAATACTTAGCATTCACAAGAAAGTAACCTACACTGTAAATAACTAAGCAGATTAAAGTGCAAACCCCGATATAAGTCAAAAATGTAAAACAACCCTTCCTAAAATAACCCTAATATTACTACAAACTCAACATTGCAGTATGAATATATTATAACAATGATAAATGAGTTACTTACATTGAAAAAATGTTAGGTGTAAAAAATAACAGGGGCACATAAATCAATTTTAGTTTGCAGGTCGTCGTGCTAGATAGAGTAAATGCAGTTATGGAACCAATATCAGACCTGTTAGCGTTAGTCGAGTAAGATAGATTTTTATCAAATACTTTTAACATTATTCTCATCTATAGTTGTATTTACTTTGCAAATGTTGAGTGTACTTAACAATCTCGAGATGTGAATATGAGACCAGAAAGGGATCGGACCATAAAATGAGGCAGTTTTCGTCCATAGATCGGCAATTCCTACAATTTGTTTTAAATGAGTTGATATTGTAAAATTAAAGAGTATTGTAAAGATAATTGTAACAGAAAAAAATCTTCAAAATCAAAATCTGATTCCGAACCGAAATTTTAAAGTTAGGAATAATAAAAATAAACATTTAAGTATTTTTTATCAGATCGCGATCAGACTAAGGATGAATTATGCCGAATCTAATATTGTGAATCCAGCCTCAATATTTTAGTCAATTGCAAGTACATTCTTGGTTACAGTTTAGATGATATAAGTTTAAATGACATTGAGTGACAAGACGATGAAGTTCACGGCTCTGAGGCTAAAAGCTTGGGACGAAATTTTAGTAGAAAATGTTGCCTGCAAGATGCTTTAAACGATTATTCATAACACGTAGTATGTATCGACTAAATAAATATAGCACTTATGGCTTTTAAAAGTATTTGACTTATATTTTATTAAATGTAACTATTGAGTAATATTTGGTTTTCGATGTTTTAAAGTGACCACTGGCGTGAAAAATGTTTGTCGAGCATTGCCTATATTTTTCAGTGTACGTCAATATGTCTGGTTCAGTTTTATTTTGAAATCAGGTCACAGGTAAAATTACTTGACCTGCAATAAAAGTATGAGTTTTTTAACGGCATGAAAAGCAACGACCAAAAAGGTATCATTTTTGAAATTTGGCCAATGGGCGATTGCTAGTTTAGTTAATTGTTAACTCAGTCTTTCTAGTTTTATTAAAGATACCTATATCGTAAAGTCCATAAACTAAAAAATGAAGAAAACAAGTATTTTCAAATAACACTTACTTTCATTAAAAGTAATCGATAGAACGCCCAGAGGGATGGGGAGATACAAAGAATATAAAGAATATGAAGTGAAAACATAATAACAATATTATTTTATTGAGAAAGGAATCTTTATTAGAAATTGGATTTGGAGTACTTGCTAGGGCTATAAAATTCAATGAAAAGTTTTTTGGTGCTATTCGAATAAATAGCGGCAGAAGAATTGAATTATTTTTTATTTCATTTCATTTTTTAAATAAAAGTATTAATTTTTAATTAAAATGCCATTATAAATAAATTTAAATAAATATAGGTGGTTTTTCAATAATCTTTTATGGTCAGAATTGTAAATACACATCGATTAATCTGGTCAACCCTATTTTATGCTGAATGGAACCACAAATAATTACGTACCTAATTATTTGTAGTTCCATTTAGCGTAAAATAAAAAAAATATATAAAAATAAAAAGTAATAAATAGTACGTGAGAAGAAAAAGTTATGTTGCAGTTACACCAGCAGTCAGATCTTTATCTATTAGACTTCCGAGTCATGGCTGTTACTGCATACATTTTTTACGATTTTACAATTTCAGAACGCAGACATGTGTGACTGTCGAAGTGGTAGTCATTTTTATTTTAATTATAAATAACATTACGTATCTGATGCTGGTTATATAAAAAATATTAGCTTTCTGCATTCCACCTCCACATACATTTTTTTATGGTATAGGGGGCAAACGAGCAGACAGATCACGTGATGGAAAGTGAATGCTGCCGCCCATGGACATTTGCAGCACCAGACGTACTACAAAATGCGTTGCTGGCCTTTTAGAGGGAATAAAGGGGGAATGGATGGGGAAGGGGTGGGGAATTGGGCCTCCGGTAACCTCACTCACACGGCGAAATACGACGCAAGCGTCATTTTACGCCGTTTTTTTGTGAGGTGGTGGTATCACTCCGGTCGAGCTGGCCCATTTATGCAAGAACATGGCTCTCCCACGTTAAATACATTTTAACCATGCTACCATAATTCGCATAGTTTTTGCTAAGCCGGGTAGAAAGTTTTTGCTTTCATATTTAATATATAGATTCATACTCACAATGGCCGACAGGTGATAGTTTTAAAGTATACAGCAGATAGACAATCTGCCCTTCAGAATAAAGCTTCACGTTTTCATTTCAAGTCCCTTAACTGTTCTATGCTAATCAAGTCATTTACATGCCTTTTGTGTCGCAAACTTTAACAGCTACCCTTTCGTTCTTAATATGAACTGAACAAGAGAAAAATACATATGTAACTTAGAAAGTTTTATTTTTACGGATATTTAGTATTGCCGATTTATGGAACCTCTTTTTCATCGTCTGTATACTTGAATGTCAGTTTAGTAAAAATAAAATATAATATATACTACATGTATGTAACACAGATGCAGTCTAAAAGCCATATCTGGTAAACTATTAGCCATATCACTATAATGTTGCTTGATTTGTTCTATTAAATGATGTAGCTCTCGATACTCTTCAGGGTCTGATTACAAAGCCCAAGTGACACGTGCCCCGTGTCGCTTTGTGATGTCAGAGATCTAATTTTCGAGTATAAAATAAACATAAAATAGGGATAATATTATAGGAAGAAATCAAATAAATTTTAGTATTTTTAATGAATGGAAATATTAAAAAATAATAAAGTTTATTAGAAAACTTTTTATTTTATTTACCCAGGACAAATATTCAGAGAATGATCAGGGATCACTTTAGTTTGCGCAACAATGCTCCTCCATTTAATGAACAGCCTCTGTAGCCGGTGGGTACACCCGTCCCAAAATGCTGTCGCGGCGAGGTGCAGTGTTCCCGACTCTTTGCAAGCAAGAGCTTATTCCTCAACTTATCGGACCAAGCAACCGGTGATTGTGAGGGAATTCGGAGAATTTGATGGATCTAGGATTTCCGTTACCAGGTATTTATCCAGTATCACACGACCCAGTGGCGACCCGTCTAGTATTGAGTAACTCGTTCCAGAACCGAGCACTGGCGTCCGAGAACCATATTCACTTAGCAGTTTAAATAGTCTTCGTCTTCGTTATAGGATTTGATTTTATTCGTCAATTCATTATTCAAGTATTTTATTTCAAATTGAGAATCGTATTAATTTAACTAAGGTTTGTTTCAAGTTTATATCAATTATCACGATAGCAGTTTTTTTGGCACTGAAAACAATAAGTTACATAACAGCTTGTTAGCGTCACACTAGAGGTTGAAAACCACTTCTCATAATGACTAGATGCTCCAACGCGGGCGTCAGGTGTGCAGATATGCCTTTGCAAATTTTGTGGTGAAACTGCATATTTTCATTTCCATAAACTTTTGTGTTTGTTTAAAGTATTTTTGTATAACGATTTGATGAACAATTGGAACTATTGGCATTTGGTTAATTTTGTTACCTACATAGTTTTTTGATTAAATATGCTAATGACTCTTCAAAAGAAGGTTGCGGAGGTCATTTGATAATCGTTTTCTTGTAAAAACAGTGTTTGTAATATGTAGCCTTGGAAACAATTATTTCACAGGCTTTGGATATTTTAAGGAGGAATATATTATAGACAAATAAATGTTGTACATTTTGTAAAAAAAAAAACATTTTAATGGAGTGTTACATATAATATATAAAGTGCTAAATTAATTGGTCAGACGATTTAACAAATAAGGTAAATAAATAATTAATAAAAAATAATAACAGCCTATTCATGTTCCAATACTGGGCAAAGATTACAAGGGAAATATTAAGAGCTTACTCTAGCACGCTTCTCAACTGCGAGTTGGCGGATATACTTGTATTTATATGTTTCAGAATTTACACAAAAGGGCGTCATACTCAGAAACTACGAGAGTTACTACAATGATTTTTTGATAATTGACCAGATATGACCTGGAAGGCTGGTAGATATATAACACATTTCTAATTAGTCGTTGACTTTCCGAAGATCCTGAATATTACAATAACTTATATTATATTTATGTGTGCATATGCTCATACGTTACTCATTCTTGAAAAATCTTGCTTAAAATGTAAGTCGTTTAACTTACTGGAACGGTACTTGACAGATAGCTGCTATCCATCATATATTTATCAACAGAGAGATTTTGAAATACCGTTCACTAATGGAGATATCTTTATCCCAAAATACACAGTTATGTGCTCGCATAAATGGCATGCCTGTGAATGGCAACGAGTTTACATTCCTTTTGCAACGCCAACGCATTGCAACAAAAACGCACGCTTAAACCTAAGTGACAACTTTAGGCATGCCATCTATTTTCATCTAAACGACTGACATGATGTGAATGAATGAATGAAATAACCTTTATTGTACACCATTAATAAATACAGATCGGTATAATAAAAAAAAATAATAATAATTACATAATAACAAAAACAATAATAATTTACAACATACAAACGGCGACCTTATAGCTAAATGAGCGATCTCTTCCAGGTAACCGGCTTGGCAAAGGACAATATACATAAAATATGGTTGCAAGTATGTTTCAAATGTAAGGTATACCTATTAGATCGCTAGAGCAACAACAGCCTAACCAACATTTTTTTGTTACGTCTTCAATATATTGACATTGCAGTCAAAACGTTTTCACAATAATATTTTGCTTTATTGTGAGATGGGAATAAAAGATACATTTTGCATTATAACTTTTTATAATCTTGTATCTAAGAGCTAGAACAGTTGAGGATAGACGATTCTTCACCTTCCAGAGACCTGCTCCGCCAGCCACAAGCGAAGAAACGCACAGGAGGAGTAGCGAATGAGTATTTGAAAGCGATCCGTGCTGATGACGACCGTTGGCGTCGCAGGGGTTTTTAGTCTCTCTCATATAACACGATGTCCCTCCCCCCTCGAAAACAAATATCTATACAGATTGACCTCGCGTCAACAAAAAAAAAGAAAGAGCCAGAACAGTTACAATTTTGTTTGTCTAAATATGGGCTGTTGTTGCCTGTTGTTATTGTTTTTGGTGTAATCTCGCAGCCTCACGTGTTGTAATATATACACACGAGTATTGTAGGTTCAAAATATGTACTAAATACAAGTTAAATATTTACTAGAATAATCTATTCATTGCGTAACTGGATTGAGAATTCGATACTGAGTGGGACATGACACCATTGCACTAGGATTAACTCCCGAGGGTTATATCATTATGTTATTGTTATGTGATATTATTGATAGATCAGTATTAGTTAGGTATTCTCCTGTCAGATTGAAGCATTATTGTATTTGTAATATAATATTAATGTGAGAAGTGTTCAACATGAGTTAATTTATATGGTTTACCAAAGCAGAATGCTTGGCAGGTTCGGTATCACTTTTATAATAAGTATTTTATTGTCGCAAAGCAAGCTTTCGACTCCTAACGGACTGGCTTCGGCAGCATACTGGCTGCATTACGTAATATTTTGAGATATTTATCTTCTCTCTCCAATTATTCCCTAATATCCTATCGTCGCCGATGATCCGAGATGGCCCAGTGGTGCGTACACGACGATCTTAACCAAAGGTCACGGGTTCAAACCCTGGCTAGCACCGCTGAATTTCCAAGTGCTAAATTTGTGTTTAAATTCATCTCGAGCTTGGCGGTGAAGGAAAACATCGTGAGGAAACCCGCATGTGCCGGAAGAAATTCTGACACATGTAGGTATATCCACCAATCCACAGTGGAGCAGCGTGGTGGATTAAGCTCCATACCTTCTCCCTAATAAGAGAAGAGGCCTATGCCCAGCAGTGGGATATGTACAGGCTGTGTTATGTTTTTTTACATATCTTTAAGGCTGATGAAAATGACGCTGATACAGTACGATATTAACACATTTTATGCTCTTATATCGTTCTAGATAGGATATCTTATGGTTCAAATGACCCAATATTTTTTGACACTTGCCCGTAGTCTACTATTAATTTTTTTATAAATATTATCGATAACGATTAACTGCTTAAATAAGTTTTCTATATCCCTCACGCCATACTTAACACTTCCAAATTCCAATTTCATAGTGGATACTTGAAAGTCGAAAAGTTGATAATAATTCTTTTTACCGTCAAAATGTCTATTTTGTTGCTCATTTAAATGTGTATGTATTTTATTTTTAATATAGATTATAATACCATTTAGCCCTTAACTACGTTTACTATTTTTACTTACGTTATTTACTTTGGGCGATAGTTTTCTACCCCAAATGAAATTTGAATGAAGTTATTTTCAGAAACGTGTCGCCTGGGGTAGAAATCTACCCACGAATGTAGTTAAGAGTTAATGATGGAGTTAGTAATTCATATAAATGCGAAAATAACACCATCCGTTTGTGTTTCTATTTTAGATGAGTGCGTAAAACATTATAACTTTCAGGTGTAATAAAATGCGTAGGTAGTGTAATTAAAACCTTATTTATCTCTGTGGGTCCGAGTAAAAATATCATGTGGCGGGATGTTGATTGAATTACAATATTTATTTAAGAATATCTTGGCCATAACCCTAATTTCCAATTGTTGCTGGGATCGATTACTAGTAATTTAATACCTAATCATGTTACTACGTATTTCCATGAATATTACTGGTAGACAACGTAATTCGAATACAATATTACTGCAATTTCTGGAATTCGGTAATTCGTACCTTATTAAAATGGGATACGTATTAGTATTATTTATTCTATTTTCTATTTCCAAGCGAACTGTTTTGCCAAATCTAGTGTAAGAAAATTAGTTTCCCCGAATAGCGTATCTATAACATTTTTGTTATTAATATGAAAATATACGAGTACCTACTTCAAAGTTGTAAAGTTTTTCTTTGTTTGTAAGAAAATTCATTCATAAAGTTACGCTTAAACATGTTTCATATGAAAATACTTAACGAATGCAAATCTTAATAGAACGAAGGGCATAAAATGTGATAACGCGAAATTGTCTCGTACTTGATTTGCATAATAACCAAACAAGTATGAAAGTGACCGGGATAGTTATCGTCTATTTGTGTTTTTGATCTTCAAACAGCTTACGTCATGTACCCGGCTGGCAGTCGCCGACTACAACTTGAAATTCGTTTAGAAAACTGCGCAGAAAGTTATTTCACTCAAGAGCGCAACTTTATCCCCACACCTTTGACCCTCCCTCCATGCCTTAGCAACTGATAGGCACCAACCATAAAATAAGCCGAAATTAATATGAAAAAAATGCAAAAGGCGGTAGATTAATAAATGAGACTTACTAAGCGCACACGTTTTTGATGACTTTTTTATATTAGAATTTTTATACATTTAATGTGGTGTCCTATTGCACTCGCGAGTTTTGTATTCGTGTATTTATGGTGATTATAACCCTTTATTGTACGGAAAAGTGACAAAGAACTGATGTTTACTAACTTTTCTAACGGTATCAAATACGTTACTCACAGGCTTGGATAACGTGAGTATTTCAGTTGTAGTTTAATTTATGACAAGTGATAACGGAGTTGTGAAAAGTAAAAACTTTGATGCCGCCATGTATTTAAATTTTAAATGGGTAACTTACAATTATATCTATTTAAAATGTGAAATATGGTAAAAAAGTTACATTTTACTTATTATCTGCTTACACTCATACTTCGCAGTCTAAAGGAGGTAGTAGATTAAGGTATAGTTTTGTATTTTTTATTAAAAAAATAACTTTAAACTTCGACAACAACTTGCATTTAATACCTACGAGTACGTCATTAAAAATATTTTTTTAAATTTTATACAGTATTTATAGTAACAAAAAAATTTCTTTATTAGGTAGGTAATAATAATTGGGCTAATGTGTACTATTTCGTAATATTTCATCTCTTCACATATTTCAACAACAATTTTTGAGCATTCGGGAATTTAAATCTTCCACAGTGAAAATGTTTTAATCCGCACAGTTAGTAGGGCAATTGTGCTCTTTGCGAGTAATTAGTAATAGTTATTATTAGGAAAAAGTAACTTATAGTAAGAATTAATTAAAAGTTGTGGCATCAATGTTATTTTGTGAATATTATTTAGGTATCTTAAATTTATGGTAAAAAAGGTTAATGTTATTTAATAATCTACTTAATAGTACAAATATGTACTTAAACAAGTATTTAAAAATATTCATCCTATTGTTATTAAATCATAAATCATAATGTTTTTTCCGTAAACGATCACCTAAACGGTTTGCAGGCTGGTCGACATCTGGCAGTTAACGACAAATGCGTCACAATCCCATAAAATTAGACAATAAAGACTAGTACAAAAATAATTTGTAATTATTTTCTTTCTTGCAAGCTATTTTAAGCTCTATTACGACCCACTAGGTACGTGGCTTATGGACATGTTGTCAATGTTGTGCGAATTTTCGAGTTGTTACAATGTAAATATTAGTGCCTGTGCGATTTGATCTCGCAAATGTAACTAGTAAGTAACTACCTACTTCTTTTTTGTTAATGTGAAATATGTTTTAATACAGCACAATGAGTTTACGATATCGTACCTATTAACGATTGAAAAACTTCATTAATGACATTCATATAATTTTTATGTTTAAAAGAAAAGTGTAATCTCACTCTTAATGTATAACTTAATGATAATGTTTCACAAAATAACTTATTAAAATCTCAAAAAATGCCTTTTCGAGTAACATTAAAATAAATCCACATTTTATTTCAAACCGATTCCCGGCGGTTGCGTCGCGTCGTAGCTCCCGTTAAATTATCAACTCGCTGCAAATATTGCATTAATCGCGAGCGATTTGCCGTCGTCCGCTGAGGAGTTCCGTTTTCCACTTTATCTTGTTTCTATCAAATCTTAGTGGGTATAATTTAAACGGAAGTTGTCTTAAAGCGTAAAGTATTCTATACAAAAAGAATCATAGATAGAAAGAATCATAGAGTTTTATTTAATTGTGTTTGTAAAAACAAGTTTTTATTTATGAATTTTGTAAAATTCGGGTAAATTGTGCTTTCGTCATGAGAATCTGGGTAGGAAGTTAGGAACTATCGAAGATTACTATCAACTCGTCGATCGGATACATGAAATGAGAACGACGATGGGGAATTGAGAAATGTGTACCTACTTTTGTTTCGAAGCTGTGGTTTTTCATCACCAATACAGTCAGATCAGTTCAATCAGTTTGGAATATCAAGTTTAAAAATACGAAAATGAAAAAAAAATATGACGGTGTTTTTACATTCTTTGATGTTGCATGATTCATCACATAATATTAAGATTTTTAAAATAAAAGCGTGTTACATATGCTTTTATTTTAAGAAATCTTAATTAAAAAAAATTAAAATCTTAATATTAACTTTTTAGTTATTTCAATTAACAAGCAATAAAAGCTTTTTTTTTAAAAAGTTAATATTCATAGTATGTCGCAAGAATTTTGTGTT
>DVXP01000920.1:0-17082 GCA_018235645.1 Junonia grisea | reverse complement strand
TGTAAGCTTGGGATCATCGACTAATCTTTCAGCACGTCTCTGAATCGCGTCAAAAGGGGCGAGCTGATATCTAGGTGCTCCAGCTCAAAGATGAGAGCAGTACTACATATGGGGTCTGACTTGAGCTTTGTAAAGCTGCAGTCTTTGCCCCGAGGAGAAGTACCACTACCTAATACCTAATAATTAGATATGTACCTAACGGTCGGTATTTTCACTGTGCGGAGTTTGATTTCACTCTATTTCGGTTTATCGTTTTAAACGTCTACATTTTAGCGTTAACTGAACGGGCATTTGCGAACCCATCGCACGCATACAACGTCAATACAGATAACATGTTTTGATATGTTGATTTCAAAACAATTCGTTGAAACGATTGAAATGTTAGATATTTTTTTGTAGTGCACTTTTGAAACGCTATATTCGAGAGATAAAATCGTTAATCAATAACGAGAACGGTAGACAGTGAAGCATTCTGTTTGGATATAAAATTGATTGCGTTTACCAATTAGAGAGAATCAGGATTAGGATCACTTGATGAAAAGGCTGTCTGAAACGATACCCGAAAGCTCGTATGCTTCTATGTTGACCCCACCACAATGTCAACGATAATGTTTATTTCACGAACCACGTAGGCGTAAATAATTACAGTTTTTTTTTTTAAATTAAAAGATGAATATTTTGAGAATAACAAGTTTAGGTTTCATTATTTGTTTTTCGCAAATTTTCACGTGCTCAAATCGGAAAACCTGGCTTGCAAGGTTAAGCCTTAGATAGATAGATAGACCTAATTATTAATGTGAAAAATAACTCATTCAAAAATAGGTTCGTGTAAAACCGAAGCCGCTCGCTAGTTTGTTATAACGTTTAAATTTTACGCTGAACATTTTATACCGGTAAACTTAAAGTCAAGCCATGTCGTGCGAAGTCTAACACCTGTTGACGCGGGCTTAGCGAATTGTTTTCAAAGAGTCGGGCGCTCGTCCATCGAAGCTTTATAAGTTTTTACAATAGCCACTACTACATCTTTTTTAAGAAAATGAGACATCTGTTTAATCTGTTGCTTGTTTCGGCTAATCTCTAGATTGGAACGACTTTTATGAGACTTTCTCTGACAGACAAACAAGACATATGGAGTAAATTAGAGTGAGTAATAAAAGTTTCACAAAAATCAGGACATAAATCTCATAAACATTAAAATCGTGATCATTTGTCTAATGTAAACTAAGATAATACTTTCATAGTATGTTAAATGTTTTTTAATTGGTGGTATAAAATTTAATTTGTAAGTAGGTAAAAGGTTCAGTGCGCACAATTTGCTTAGCGGCTTGTACAATTTGTGTGCCCACAACTCGAATTTGAGTCGTCTCGTATTCCTGCGTTGCGAACGCGAAACAAAATCCGATAATAGGGATATCGAAATCCGCTGTTAATGTTTTTAAAAGATATAATATTTATTTTTTCGTAATTTATACATATCATAAATATAAACTTTTACATTTAGTGGAATAATATGCTAATATTTTTTTAGACACTTTCATATTAAAAATTAAAACATATCATGATAAATTAAAACAAATTTAATTTCAATATTATCTGTATAGTAAAATAATTCTAGGATAGGTATATTCGAGAAAAAATTTAATACATTGCCTTAAAAAAAATGTCCACTTTGGTTAGCAAGTATTTAATAAAAAATATTGTAGAATTTGTGTTATTCTGCATAACCCTATGCATTGCTGGCGAGTAATGAACGAACCCGAGCATGATTCGGGCATAGGAAGACTGTTAGTTGATCGCCGTGTTTTAGTGATCGAGAAGAGGATTAGTTTATATATCGTAAAAATTTTGAACACAGGTGGTTTATAGGAGAGCATATTATTTTAATCATACCATCCCTTCGGTCAAATATAACGTAACGCAATTTGGCGGGAGGGGAGTGCCTTTTATTTTTTTAATAGGACAGGGCGGCAAACGAGCTGACAGATCACCTGATGGAAAGTGAATGCCCATGGACATTTGCAACGCCAAAGGAGCTACAAAATGCGTTGGCGGCCTTTTAGGGGGTATGGAGGGGGAATGGATGGGGAATTAATAGGGAAGGGGTGGGGTATTGGGCGTCCGGTACCCTCACTCACGCGGCGAAACACGACGCAAGCGTCATTTTACGCCTTTTACGCCTCACGTGAGGCCGTGGTATCACTCCGGTCGAGCCGGCCCTTTCGTGCAAATGTATGGCTCTCCCATTGTAAAAACGTTACGTTGCGTAACAGGGTCGGGAGCGGGTATTTTAGGGACCATTTTACGTAAAATATTATAGTCAAATTTACGTTACGTAATACTTGTTGAAAATGTATTAAGTTAATATAAAAAAAAAACAAACGAATTAAATATTAAATTTCATATTATTATAATAAGAAGATCTATCCCTATAGGCCGTATTCGGACACTTTAACCTTAAACTACGCGGTACAGCAATTAGAAAGTTTACGAGGCGACTATTGTGTTACGGATAGTGATTACGGCGATATTTACTTTAATAAGGATTAATATTGGTTACAAATTGAATAAGTTTCGTCGCGAGCTGTGACGGTGTTAGACTTCGGTGACCGACAACAACCTTGTGCCTCGAAAGGTTTTTTTTTATTTTTAATTTATACCTATGGGCACAGCAGTGTCCCCACCAAGCAAAAAAACAAAGCGCAGCATGGCCGTACTTATATTTTCTCATAGCAACTCTTCAATAACAAACTCCAATTTTTTAATATGCAATCTTGACATCTGACAATATTGTGACTTATAGTATTATAACAAAGGTATCCATGTAGTAGTGCCGATGTGTAAGAAATTCTTATTTTACACATTTTAAATTATTCAATGGGATTCTATTTAAAGAAATCTTAACTTTACAGATTCTCCTCCATATAAACTTTAACTATGGCAAATTTAATACTCCTCCGTTCGCCGAATTTTCGTAAAAATGTATACGAAGTATTCGCTTCACGTATTATTATATAGATAGCTAAGCGCTTAATGTAGTAACTAGTTGCGATTTGCATACTCAAAACAGTTTCAGTTTTGAGTAGTCTGTTAATATTGCAGGCGTTTTAGTTTAAACTAAATTTTAATATAAATAAACGTGTAGCGGCTTTGCGATTTCATATAGTTTTGTAGTTAATATTGAATACACGAATAATGCGATGTGCACGACATTGCATTATTCGTGTAAGTGGATAGATATTAAGGGCTAATAATAATTTAATTCTATAAATAAGGGCTTTAAATGAAGATTTGTTTTTACTTGGCCAATATCAATGTTGTTTTAGTAATAATAATGAAAGAACAACCAAGATGTTTGAATTGAATCACAAAAGAATTATCATAAACTCCATTCCACACTTTTACGTTCCAATAATATTTGATTATTATAAAACCATTACATTACATTACTTCGAAATGTATTATTTAGTATTCGACTTTATCGATTTTTACAATCGATATCGGTTATATTTCGCGTCGATGAAGTTCATGAAAAAATTAAGAAGTTATAGGGATACACATGAAAAATGTACTGACTCACATATTGGCCTAAATCATAACCGTTTGCTTCGCCATAGTTAGATAAAAAGGAAAGATATGATTCGAAAAAATGACTGGATTAAAATCACTAGACATCAAAGTGGAATTTGGGTTGACTTTAAGATTTCCAAATTGACAGATACGACTTAGTAATGGGAATATAATAGACTATAAACTATTGTGTAATTTTGGTATTATTACTATATGTTAATTTTATAAGTTTTACTTTAGCCGAATCCCCTCTTAATAACTCTTAAAATCATGGATGAGAAAAAATGTTATGGAAACAAGCAAGCGAAGATTACGATATTGAAATTACTATTTACTCGTTAAAACACATCAATTTACTGAATCAGTTGTTTTGATTGACGACACGTCACGCTTGTTGTTGCCCGATGTCAAGACGTTGATTGATGATTTAGTCATCAATTGTTTCTCTGGCTTGCCCTTCTGACATATGATACGCGTGGACTATTTAATAACCTTATTGACCAGCATACTGAAGGGACAGGACAGACTAAGAAATTTTCTTTCATCAAATAACTAAAACGTCACCATGTAGCAAAAGTTTTCGGTAGATGTCGCCGACCAATATAATTATACAAAAGCCTTATCCTTCCTGTATTTACAAAAATCCGGAAATGAAACATTTCTCATTTGTCACCAGAACACGGACGAGATCGGCGGGCGGTGGACGGCTCTGCAGCAGCTGTCGGTGATGTTCTTCCACACGAACTTCGCGATCAACTTCATGCTGTACTGCCTCACCGGGCAGAACTTCCGACGGGCCCTCGTGCAGTCCGTGCCCTGGCTGCGACGCCGCACCCGACTGGCGAACACGTCGAGGGACGACGCTGCTAATCCACCGAGAACTGGCAGCCTTTCAAGTAAGTCTCTTCGACTTATTTCTTTTCCCAGTGCCGCCTTGTTTCTAGACACAGTCGAAGATTCATCGTATGATATTCAAGAAAGCCTTTTAATATCTACATAAGCGTTGACGAGGTTTATTTCGGATAAACAATAAGCATGGTCCTTTGCGTTACGCGATTGGAGGTAGATATCGCAGATCGGATTTATATGTCGTCGCTAAAAATTAAACGAATACGACATAATTGTTTACGGCTGCAATGCATTAAATGAGTTAACGAAACCGCAAATCATACTGTGAATATTTTAACTCCCTACTGATGGCGGATCGACTCTTGTCTACTATCGACCGGATTGTACCTGAAGGCCGGTAATCCTTACGATAAATTCCCTGCAATAGATTATATATCATCAAAAATGTATCTACCATATCTACAAGGACTCACATTTAAAAAAGTCAATATCGCTAAACATTTGTTACGTGGACCGACATCAATAACGATCGTATATGTTCAAAATAAACAGCAAATTATAATATGAACGTTTTCATACAATGACTGCGCTAAGCTGACGGGGCACCTCCCATATTGTTTGCCAACCTTTTCGCTGAATAAAGCACTCAATCACTCTAGTACAAATATTATGTATCATCAATATGTTACGATGGTCGAAGTAGGCTACAAATGCACACACAATGTACTCTATTAGACTCAAGTGCTACAAACGGATCAGCTGTGAAATAGAAGAATTATATATTTCTATAAGAAAGCATGTAATGCATTTCTCTTCACGAGGCATTGTATTATACAAGTTTTCATTTCATCGGACAGGCGAATGATATGACAGCAAAATGACGGGAAAATGAGCGGACCGTTAAAGGGTAGGTCTGAGTCATGTGGTGAGAGGAAATGCGACTTTCTTTCACTGTTATAAGTATGAAGTTAAAAACTGTTATGTGGTGGAGCTCGTCTTATATTTACGCTTTTTAAATGATTATAACAATATTTATTTTGTCGCCAGTAACTAACATTTAAAATCTATTTAATTAAATTTTGGAAAATTATAAAAAAATGGTAAGTAAAAATGTTAAATGTATATGGGCGATAAACGCCCATATACATTTAACATTATTGTTTAAATATAAAAATTAATGACAAAAATATATTCATTAATTAGTTTTGTTTTCGATACAAGATAGAAAGGCTGTTATGCCTGTTTGCTTGAGGTGCGCTTTTCGACTTTCAAGTGGCTATTAGATACATACATTGAACCTTGTATAATATTTTCGAGAACGTATTTAAGTATTTCACGAATCATGAAATGAGAGATTGCTTTAAGACATTTTTTTCTTGGTTATTTTACTCGTTAATCTTATACATAACGTAGCTAATGGTTATCATGCATCTTATCAATCAAGGTGTAAAAATGAATGGCCTATCATGAAATAGATCTACACAACACATCAATAAATGAAAATATAATAACGGTAATATGATTAGAGGCCATTTCTGTATTACCTTCCGGTTCGAACAAGCATTTCGAATCCGTTTAACCAGGATATTTCACAGCATCACAGTTCACAGTTTCAAACGGGCGTGAGTAATGCCGTCGACGTCGATGTCGGTATGGAAGCCATCGCTAGGTACTATCGCGGTGAGAACTGGGAAACCTGGCATATTCTAGTAGTCGAAATTTGCTAAAATGTTTATTCAAAATAATTGAAAAAACTTCAACATTGCATGAACGATACTGTAAGCTTTAAATATATAGTTGAAGAAAAATTATAATTTAATTATAAAGTATTCGGTTACCCGTTTATTTAATTTTCATTATAAGTTATTCTTTGTCAGAGGATATGCTCGCTAAAGATTTTTGTCATAGCTCTTAGGAAATAATTTCAACGACTCAAATATTTTAAGGAGCCAAAAAATTCTAAATGTTTTTAAATTTATATTAGGTACATCTATGCCTTCAAGAATGATTCGGTTAATTCATGAAAATCCGTTCGATCGTTTTTAAATTTAGCGCTTCCAGCCAGAAAGTATTTCACTGTTCTTTAAAAAGTAACGTAAACGACATTGCAATTCTCATAATTTCGAGTATTAACATCGTTGCGTTTATAAGATATTGTACATACATCGTAGCGCGGTATGCTAAAGACTGCAACTCAATTTAGAAACTCTCGGAATTATTAACTGAGTCTATGGCTGAAGATATTGCAGTAATTAAGTTCCGTCTGATGTTCCCGGGGCGTTGTGTTTCGATATTACCGTAACTTTTCCTTCTGCGTCGAGCCGGCGCGATGCCAAGGTTACGTTTATTTACATGGGACTTGATCTCGACAAGTGTCCTTTTGTCTGGGTGTCTGATGCTGCGGTAAGGTAAAGTTTTATGGACGGTAATATTAACGTTAAGTCGATAAATTAAACGTTAAAAAATATGGAGTTAGTAATAATATGTCTGAAGGTGAGCTATCCGTTGCGGAGTCGCACGGGGAATAGAGTCAATTAGGGATAATGTAGCATTCCTTTGATGAATGAAGTTTTAAACTTATTGACGTACACATATAATATAAATAATCGATTAATAAAGTAGTACTTCATTTATATCGAATTTAAAAATTAAAAAAAATATTTTTATAATAACATCTGGTAAAAAGCGAACAAATTCGCATTTACAACTTATATTGCATAGGATTAAACTGTAAATGTGACCCAGACAGAGAAGCTGCTGAAAAATAATAACAATTTAAAATACGATACATTTATTCAACAAGTCGAGGTGGTGTGCTGCGATCTCGCAAAATATTCGAGTACTCTCGCGTCGCAATAAAGCGATACAGATCCTCACGGTATCGTGAAAAGGTTAAGGGCACTGGAAAATCGTTATGCACGCGACACCGTTTTAATAAAAGTATTATACAGTCCCATATCCTTGCTTATACTTACTTGATACTTACTTACAGTGATATATACTTCTATATCATTGCTTATAAATCAGAAGTGAGTGAGGTTTGTTTTTTCCTCTTTGACGCTATAAATATCGAACCGATTATTATCAATAAATTTTGTTTATGTCAAGTTAGTTCGAACAAGATGAAATAAAAGGTTATGTTTTATTTCAGAACAACGAGCTTTTTCAAGGTAATAGAATTTTTCTATGGATGTACATATAATCAAAGGTATGTACATTTATTTTCAAAAGGATTTTTAAAATTGTTTCGTATTTTCAAATGTAAAGTTTGTCACGTAAGTTCCGTCTAAACCTACCACCATTTCGGAGTATGACTTCTACCGAGAAGAATCGAAAACACTTCGGTTATAATTTTCACCTCATTTTAGTAGAATTGATATTCTCGGAAGCAATTAGTTTCAGGTACCCAGCGAGAAAGTTGAAGTTTATTCATTTCAAGTTCTTTCAATATTTTCAAATTGCGCACATTCAAAATATTGAAATTATTCTAGCGGCAAGATTCGATGGCCGTTTTGACACATTTAAAAAAGTGATGGGAAATGTAAAATTATTATCGAAAGGATATAGCCAAATCTTTATTTTTTTAAGTAACTATTTTAAGATTTAGTTGTAAATGGTACCTGATTAAAAAAGATTAATAAAACTAAAATATAAATGTTTATTTAACATATTTTAATGAACTATTTATTATTGGAATGAGAATGAAATTACGTATACTTTATACGCACACAAGAAAAGAATTAATACAAAAGAAACCTAAAAAGCATTGACGCAAGTTTTTCAGAGTTGTGCTGGTCAGTGATTCCATGAGACGATCATATTACATAATATATTACATTTTTAAAATTTTTGAATTTTGTAAAACAAATGCTGAATTGTGGGTTAAATAAGTACATCGACTTATAGACGAATATTTATGTATAATCATATAAAATAAAAAATAAAACATTTTTTCAGGACCCTAATACTTAATACATGTATATAGTTTAGAAATTGATGTAATAAATAAGTTTATGTCCTAAAACTATACATTTTATAAATTGTATGACTAACTTGTCGTCACTATTGACAATAAAGAATAGCTATTAAATCCTTCAAATTTAATATTAATTAATACGAAACTTCAAAACGGCCATCATAGCGTGCCGCTTCAATAGGTATTAATACGCGAAGCAAACATTATTTCCCTTTTTTAGAAAAAAATGCGAATGCAAGCGTATGAAAGGCACAATTAAAGATTAATTATTTTTATATGCATATTGTGCAAATGTTCGTCCCATGTCATATAATTTGTTTCATCTTAATCAATTCCACTGTAAACCAATATCAACATTCCGTGCCGATTTCCTCTTTCTAAATGTTCGTTTCCGACACAATCTCAGCATTCATCCGTGGGATTGTGCATCCGCTAAGAAACAATTTAGTGTCAATAACTCAGTATCGAGTATCGACTATACTTCATACTGACGCAATATTGAATCGTGTGTAAAACTCTCATAAATATGTAAAAGGAAACCGTCTAACAATTTTCGTTAGTCATGATAAATACTTTTTGAGGAAAAAATATGTCTTGGAAGATTGCTTATTTAACCTTAAGTAGTTGGTCCCCATAACCTCGTAGAAAAACATCATTTTACGCTCCTCACGTATTACTTTGACAATAAAAAGTCTATCATCTACTGCAGATCCTCGACGAGTAAAAGTACATGCGAAGAAGTTTGGCCTTTAATTTGATGGCTTGACAACTGATAGTATCTTGAGATTGTGGTAGTGTAGGCAAGTCATATTTCATTTTATTCAACGTTAAATACTTTAGCAAAATATTGCATACTATTTACAAAATAGGAACTTTTCGTAGCCTCTTTCAGATAAAACTAAACTATCCCAAAAGAGACAAGTCAGTTGACATTTTTTTGGTTAGCAATAAATACGAGTTACACAAAGAAATGCCTTTGGCTGTAGCATCGCTGAGCGGACGGGACGCCGAGGCGTGCAACGTTTCAATTCAGTCCAGTCGACCACGCACATCCCTCGGTCCCCGCCGCAGACGTAAACTTCGACAACAATAAACAACTTAGAATTTCATTCGTTAAACCTCGATTAAAACCTTACATAGTATTTTCATAGACTTTTCTAGTTAGTACATAATATAGGATAATGTTTGAAATCGCTTATATTGATTTTCTTCATTAATTAAATACTTTTTTAAATTAACGAATTCACGTAAAAATTAAAGTAAAAAGGAAATTTAAATTGATTGGCATCTCTACTATCTACAAACCTAATGACCTATACATTTTTGGTTGATTTGAAGAAACGTTGGCGATAGAGGCGTTTAATTTAGAGCTTTGGTTTTTATTACTTTTTTGTTAAGGTCCTATTCTGTTTTGTTTATAATAATTAATTTGTTTGTTATTGTATTGCTATAGCTTTATGCATCTAAAGTATAAAGTGTATTAAATTTGCATTAGGTATATTCATAAATGTTTTATATTAAACTGTTAAAGTTTTGATGTCTAATGTTTTTTTTGCTTCATGTAGTGTACCTTGTACACATTAAAATACATAAAAATAACTTTTACAATAAATAATCAATGACCTTACAAAGGTTTTAAGGTATAGAATTGGCAAAATAATATAATACTTATGTAATAATATGTTTGAAGACACTCAATACTTTAACACAAAAATAATTACCCGATTTGCTGTTACAATTGCCAATTGTTTGTGATTATTATTTTTAATACGAGTTACAATAAACATTATTTTAGAAACCAAAAATTTGATAGTCTCAAAAGTAGGATCATAGGTTTTAATAAATATTTCAAAGAATTATTAAACCTTATAAAAAATAATACGCAATCGTTTTTAATAGGATTAAAAATACGCGAACAGTTAACAATTAGTCAGTAGAAAAAAACTAAAAGCCAATTAATGGAAAATTACGCTCTAAACGGTATAAAACAATAAAATACTCTCATTTGAAATGGCCGTGGTCCGAAGCTACTGCTAAGCCAGACAGAATAAATACATAGGTATTATTGATATGCGTTCATAAACCGTAGAGCCCAGTCCCACTTGTCGTGTGTCGGATGCGGATTTTAATCGGATATCGGCGTTTCTATACACATTTATGATTTTTCAATCGGACGACAAGTGTGAATAGCTCCATATAAAATGCTCTGCCAGCGGAACATCCGATTAAAATCCGGATCCGACACACGACAAGTGGGAACGAGTTCTTAGGGCAAAGCAAAATCCTAGTCTGGCGGACATAATACGCTGGGATTTTTATTTATTACAATGAAATGCATGCATACCATTGAACGAAAATTAATTAATCTTAGTGCACCAGATTAAAAACGACTAATTAATTGACGCCCATAAGCTTGTATCCGACGTACTCAAATCCCCAATTGTTACTTTGTAAAAATTTCATTATTTTTTTTCAGGCAGAATTGGTGATCGCGGCGCTGTAAATAATTTAATTAGTTTTGATTTGATTATAGACATTTATGAATATGTAACGGTTACCGATTTTTGTAAATGATGAAAATATTTCTGTTGGACGCGGTATCTATTCAAGAATTACTTATAATCTTGTGATATTCCTCAAGAAAGAATAGAAAGTCAATCTGCCATTTTTTCATTGAATTATATGCAAATATTGCCAAGCTTCCGCGTTTGTTTTTATTGTTACGTGATAAATGGTTTAAGTACTCCCTATCTCCATCGTAATTTACTAACTCTATCAAAATTCTGTACAAAATTATTACACGTTTTATGATTTGAAGCTCTATAAAGAACCGGTGTTTATCACATTTATTTATATTTGTTTTAGAGTTATAAAAAATATAAGAAAATACCAAATTTCTCTTGATATTTTTGACTGTAGGAGAAAAACTGAATTGTTTTTTTCATTATCTTTTATTCTTATTACATTATTATGAAGATACACGTTGCCTATGTTATCAAATCGGCATTGGGCAATGAGAAATGCTAACGTAACTCCTAAAGTTATTTAGTAAAATAGGCGTTAGCAACGAAGCCGTATGAAAAGCTAAGATAAATTTCCATCGCTTCGCAATCAAAACTTTTAAGTGTAACTTCGTTAGTAGGAAAAAATAACGTTTACAAAGGCTTTTAGCAACTGAGCCTTGAAGTCCAGGATACCTGATCCCGTTGAGAACTGATACTAGAAGACACGAATAAAGTTTCCTCGGCTGTTAAGAGAACTTAGTAGTCCATGAGATCGTCATACGAGTCAAATGAACGACTCAAGGACGATATTAAATATTAGATTTGAAACCTTGTATCAAATTTAATTGATACCAAACAACGCAAGTACCGTTTATGTCGAATGATAAATATTCAAGCGTTGTATTATGTTATTATTAGTATCGGTAGCTAATGGCCTGCGTATGCTGAAGAGTATATTTTTCCTTGCTCGACAAAAATTGCTAAGTAACGTTGTAATAGGTATAAATTCAATTTTTGATACGATAACAATGAAACTGTTTGACACTTTGGGTTGGTTTTCTAAATGAAATCTGCACTTTTTATGAAAAAAAATATTTTTGAATTTAGACTTGGGCACATGGATGGATAGACAGAGAGTTAAGAAGAGTTGTGGATTCAATATTTAAAAAAACCTTATGTTTATCTATTATTAAATGTCCATATGAAAATAATACGTTATGTTCGTTTTTAATTTTTATCGCCGTAATTCGATACGGAATCATAATTGTAACTATATTTTTTTCTAATTAAGTTTAAAAAGTCCGCTAAAAATTTACTAAATATTAAATAATTTGCTAGTTCTAAAACCTACGTACTTAAAACATTATATTCTTACTAGAAAGTACAAACAAACCCTCCTAATCAAAAGTGTAGAGACTTACGAGGAAAAAAAAACATATAAAATCGTTTCGATTTATAAGTACGTACACAGTTATTTCATGAGTCAATTTATTAAAACGGTTCTGCGAGACCTCGCCACGCGAACAGGATACATGACACTACTAGTTGCCGCATCAAGTGGAAAATTTTCATGCAAACGCCACGTGCTTGTTAATTTGGAAATAACTTCGCATAGCTACAAACGGCAATTTGGAAGCAACCAGTCCATTTCGAACTGAATTCTGTTTACCAATCAATACTTTATTAGTTTCAATAAAGCAGACCCTGGCTAAGTCCGGGAAATATGCTAGGAAGAAGAAGACTTTATTAGTTTCATAAACTAACGTATTCATAAATCAGTCCATATTAAAAGTTAAATCATCGCGTTCTCGTCATTTCTTAAGCGTATGATAAAAAATAAACTTTTTTCTGTTTCTGGCCAGTCCCGTAATTGTAGGAGCTGTCAGGTCAATAAAATTCCTTAATATTGTTACTTTGGTACTGGAACGTAAAATGAGGCTGCACAACACGCATTAATAAATTAAACTGTTTAAAAAAAAATACGGTGGCTGAGAGTGCCCAAAGTCTAATTCTGTTGCCACCCCCTTCTCTGCTTATTCGGTTTCTTAAGTTAGCAACACGTTTTTGGCCCAACACAAACTTTAAAAAAATATATTTATATACGTACATATGAGTATGTAACTCAATTTGTTGTTATATGTACTCGAATTTTATTGAAATTTCATCTGATACATTGGTTGTTGAGATACGTTTTCATCGTAATTGAACTTTATCACGACGGGGTAGACGATATTTCAATTAAACGCTAATTTGCCTCTGCTCATGAAATAAAGGCATACATATTATTGTTATCCGTTTGTTCGTTTTTTGTGAGTGCACGCCATGTTCACATGAATACAAATTAATAAAGCTCAAGTTGCTTGAATGACGTTCAAGTCTATTATCAGATCGACTCCAGCCTTTCAAAAATTTGTTGTGTTTTAAAATACTTAATGCAACAATAAAACAATTTACTAATGGCTGCTACGATAAGTATAAGATAGCCTCGATATCTCCGAAATGCCATCAGAACATGGTATCTTTATCATAAGACCACTCTTGGTTTATCTCCTTTCCGACAGAAGAAGAATCCTCAAAATCGGTTCATAAACGACGGAGGACGGATTTGAGAAACTTTCTCCTTTTTTATGTTAGTAAAAAATGTACGACAATCGATCGAATAATCACAATTAATTCGTATAAACATAATTAGTACAATGTTTCACGTATCAAGGACGGCAATTAGCAACGACTGATCGTCAGGTTTGTCCGCAGTGTCGTACGCGAGCAACAACACAGAGGCGGCGGGGAACTACGTGTCGACAGTGGCGACGACCAGCGGCAACGCCAACGCGCGCAGGAACTCCAACCGGCCAGACCACTTCATCACGCGCTGGACCTTCGACAACAACCGACAACGACGAGCCCTCAATCAGAGTACGATCATTAACATGCCCAACGACTCCGAGGCTATCGAGTTGAGGTCGATCAGCGATATATGACCCCGAACGTATAGGACCACAGTCGGTCCTCTGTACAGCACGACGGAGTTTTGAAACGGGTGTGTGATGGAGGAATGCTTATATTGTTAAAAGCTTTATAAACAATTCAGCTTCATGTGATAGCCTTTTCTATAATAATATAATTCGTTTACTGTTCTTACGTACGTGAGATTACTTCAATTGGAACTCCATATTAAAATACACTTTGTTTATTGTTAGGCAGTAGCGTAACATTACATTTCGATTATTGTTTATAAATCGAACTGTTACATGAAGCTGGTGTATTCCTCGAATCACAATCGTTGAAAGCCACATTTGAGTAAAAACTAAAATATGCGCGATAGATTTGTCACGTTTAGATATTGCAGACTCAATCTAGTAAGGGCGAAATTTGGAGAAAACATAAATCTATAACATTGTAAGTTAACAGTCATGTCACTAACATTTAAGCGAGGGTCTGCATTATCCAAACGCAGCATCTATCCTGTTATAACAATGAAAAGGTATCAATTTCTCTTTTCGAGCTGAAATCGGATGTTAAATCATTTACCGATTTCAAGGCCTGGCCTGCAGGATAATTATATTTTATCACCCACGGTCAATTTCCAAAATATGAAACAGTCTAACTGTTAAAAACTAAGCATTTCGTTTGTGAGAGAAAGCACGATAAAATTTCGTGATAGGGACGATATTTACAATTACTTTGTAAACTTTATTTTAATTAAATATTATTAGCATAGAAAATTCGACTATCGATGCAGTATAAAAATCGAGAAACGCGCCTTTCGATTGCGATATTCTCTGTATTTAAGTAGGTAACTTAAACGTGAATGAATAAAGGCATCTACAAACTTGGCATTTATGAGCACTAGAACGTATCTATTAAATGTCGCTTACTTGTACTTCATCAAGCAATTTTGCATTTGTAAGTTTTAAGACATTTAATTTATTCAACTCAAAAGTGGATGAATTTTAATTATTTACAGAAAAAAAAATATTTCTTTCTCGTATATATTATTAACAACTGAACTCACAATGTTCATGCGGTCCTAATATACGCCGCACGTGAACGCCTATAAAATTAAAAGCAGATAAGTCTCGTATTAAGTAAAATTTATGTAAGAATCTGTGACATAAGCGCATATTAAAATAGTCTGAATTTTTTGAAACACCTTTGAATATCTTCGCGATCGTCGCAGTTCTATAAATAATATAAAATGAGCGTCGCGAGCGAAGTTCTGCAGGAAAAACATACTTCATCACGTAATGATAAGCATATAATTTTAATGTTTTAGTAATTAAGAAATATCAATGTTTGGTAAATAATAAGAACGCAACTTAAGTGTAACATCTCGGTATAATATAGTTACTTCGCGATATAAACTGTCATTTTAACACATTGCACCACGCGTGACAGGAAAATACTTTTCTTGTTTAAAAATATATAAATTAAAATAGTCCCGACAAGATCTACAGGATTGTATTGTACTTAGTAAGTCTTTGATAACTTGTGTTTTTAAATGCTATTACATATTCGCTAAAAATAAAATAAAATATTTATATTTGGAGAACATTTTAAAATAGCCATAAAATTGTTACTGTTTTTATATTGACCGTAAAATATTTTATAAATATGCATATATATTTGCTAAATGACTATTTATATATTCTTAAGGTATATTGAGATAATGTATTGAGTAATATTTATAGAATATTGTATATATTTACATGAATCTAGTCCAAAAACTAAACATTAAGAAAAGTGTAAACAAAATCATAACATAGTTGTTTATATTTACATATGTATATTTTAGGTTAAGAAGTGATTAGTATTTTATATATATCTAGTACTTAATATCAGTGATCTAGATCTTGATCTTATAAAAACTTTACAAGTAACCTAATATTTGTACCAGTTTTCCAATTTTATGTAACAATTACTGTTTTATCGGTAAAACAATTTTAGTTACCTTGACGATATATTCTAGGGAACAATTGGCTATAAAGCATATTAATGTGCAACAAAATTGTAGAAATATAATTTGAAGAAAATATTGGTATATTTTTTGATAATAACCTTTAAATTATACTAAAATATCTATAGTAGATGAAGACCGTGAAATTACGTATTTCCCCAAAATTTAACTCATAGTACAAACTATAAAGGCATTAATATTAAAATATTTATTTATAAATATTTTATAAATACTTCGTTAAACAATACAAATTACTGGCTGGAGATTATAAAAAGTGCAATAGTGAACAATTAGCTATTGTCGAACAATTTTTAGCAAGAAACATGAAACAAGTAGTCATTTATATTAGAAATCATTATACTGGACTACAGCGGGGTTAAGAATTTGCGGGAGTGGGGGGAGGGTGTAATTCAAAGAAATTCAAAATAACACGTAGTTAACACGTTACTTAAAAATGTTATCGTGTTAAACATATGATACAATATTAGGCTAAAGTGTTAACCTTTTGTGTCGAAAACCCTTAATTCAGCAATGTAATCATTGCCCTTTAATCACTAGTGGTCGTATTTAAAAAATAAGGTATATAATATCCTAAGAAACCATTCCGTTATTCGGAGGACTAAAACATTTCACATAAAACAATGATACTTATTTTTTGGCCATGACCAATTGTAAGTATCGTATCAAAAACATTTTAATATTTCCAATGTTCCAATGAAAATTCCAATTTTCATATATTCAAAGGATATATATACCTAATTATTGTTAAGCTACACGATAGTAACAAATAATATTCTATACTTTATTTTTTAGTTTTAATTAGCTTCATTTAAAATTTTGATTAGGCAAATAAAATATATGGGGATAAATTCGCTCTAGACGGACGAACCATGAACAATCGCATACCCGACCGCGCGTGTTTGAAAACGTACAGTCTGCAAGTAGCTTTAGATTACTTCGATCCTTTGTCTTGTATTTTCGTTGATATTTTGATGATAATTAGGTTGTTATGTGCTTGCCGATCAATTAATGAATAGACTCGGCGTATATTAAATACCTATTTAAGTTTTAAATTAAAGTTTAACATTTAATTATCATCGTTTGACAACCGCTCTGGTTCGATTCCCGTTCGGTCGCGGGTTCGATTCCCGTTCGGGGCAGATGTTTGTATTTATATAAACATTCGTTTCTAGGTCTGGTCCTTGTGGGTCTACCCACCGTGCCTCGGA
>DVXP01000919.1:0-17083 GCA_018235645.1 Junonia grisea | reverse complement strand
CGCGAGATCTCGAAATTGGCGAGATCTCGCGGTATTGGAATGCACAATCTCGCGAGATCTCGCTGAGCCCCAATCTCATTCGCATTCCCTAATCATGACATCATCTTTCTAGCATTATTCCGGAATTTAAACTTAAATTAAATTTGAAATCGAGATGAATGGTTATATAATGTGTGAAAAACTCACGTATTCCTTACAAATTAAAAGAAGTTACGGTAAAAACCAAGAGTTTTTAATTATTATTAGTAAATTCATTCACTGTGACTAAAAAGCTTCTGAAAGTGACAAATCACAATTGCTTTAAGAAGTTGAAAAGGACGAGAGGGATTCAGTATTGTGTTTTAAAGGCTTTTGTACTTTTCACGAAATCATTTGCTTAAGTTTTACCAAATCCTAAATACTTAATTAGTTTGCATTCATCTTTTTATTTTGTTTCTTTAGAATAATATAATATTAAAAATGTGGTTATTATGATGGCGGACTAGTTGATTCTCGTGACGTTGTCTGTTTATTTTATCATCTATTTCATCTCTATCACGGTTTAACTCCCAAATAGAAAGAAGAAGAACAAAGACATGTTCTCTTTCAAGGTCTAATCTACTTACATTTGTATTTATTATAAATTTTATTAAAAAAATTCTGGGAGAGTGCGATGCTGCCCCACTTGTTCTAGCTGATATACGAACCATAGTCATTTATTCACAGGTAGAGGACCTACTTGTGAATAAATAGTATAAAATTATTATACACGTTTATCACTCTTTAAATATTTATATTTGAAGGAAAACATCATGTCGTATATACGTCGGTGCTCATACAAACTCTGAGTGGCTAATTAGTTGCTTATAACATAAATATTTTGAAAGCTCTGACGTATAAAACAAATAAACATCA
The DNA here is from genome assembly GCA_018235645.1 of Junonia grisea. Taxonomy (NCBI): domain Eukaryota; kingdom Metazoa; phylum Arthropoda; class Insecta; order Lepidoptera; family Nymphalidae; genus Junonia; species Junonia grisea. The sequence continues at coordinate 16,189 of DVXP01000919.1, read as the reverse complement.
AAAACAAATAACGAGAATACCATTCCATTCTGAAACTTCTTCGTTAAACTCGTAAACGTGAAAAATAATTAACATTAGTCTCAAAGCGAAATTTCCCGAACGAAGTGATTCAACTTCAATGCTTTGACTATGCAGAAAATATTTTATAAAGTCCGGTAAAGTGATACACGACAAATTGTAATATCAGCTCTCGCTTCACAAATAAGCACAGTTTTATTACATTCGAAGCGAATAGCTTTATCATATAGAGGGATTATTTAAAGCGAGTTTAGCCGCCAAAGTGGAAACTTTGATAAAAAATTCAACGTACTTAAATCAAAAGCTGTTTGTTCGAGCGAATCCCCCGTTGTTACATTTTACGATGCCATTTTGTTACAAGTTTGTTAGTTTTGTTTTTAATCCTATTTAGGGAGTGTGAATGCGCAGTACTGATAAACTCCCGCTTTTAATGTGCTCTCTTTATTGTATAAACCGTCTAATGCTAGCGTAAACATATTTAAATGATCAAACATTAACGATGGCCGGTCTGAACTGTTGCTGCTGCGAGACTTGAATACGTTGAACTTTACAAACTCCGTGGATGTAGTTTTATTGTATGTTTAACTTGAGTTTATTTCGAAAGTGCATGAATATTAAATTACAGAGGTACCAGTTTTGTTGAAAGTATTATATGTTAATAATTGAATTACTGAAACTGAATTTCTATTGGCTTATACCTGCCCATAGATATTAATTAAAAGGGATCACCTGCTAGCGCTATGGCTGTCCGAGTGTCATTTCAATTAACTCGTATTGGTTTTGACGGCAACTACGGCAATAGAATGAATTTTTCTCAAAAAGAATATAACGACTCCGTCATAAAAATGATTTATTTAGTCTTACTCCGGTTTCACACGAACTAAACAAAGGCTATAAATAGCCTTAAAATAGAGCCTATGATAATAATCAGAGACCTCGTATTTTTTTAATAAGTTTATCAGTCTTTTTAAGCAGATGATTTTTTAAGCCTACAAAAAATATATAATGTAAGATGATTCAGAAAACCCATTCAAACCTTATATTTGGGTATAAATCTATAACACACACAGCTTCTATTTATACTTTATGGAAAATAATCTAATTTTTTATTACTCAGAATTCATTTTGTAGCAAGCACTCGCATACGTAATTTATATGCGCCTCAGTAAAAGGTTATAAGTTAATAAGTTACATATAAGTCTGTTTTCAGCCGTTTAATTTGCATATACAACTTATTTCGAGCTCTAATAAGGCAAACATCGTAAATCAGAAAATTAAGGAAGAAATTCTGAGATATTAAAGTTACTGAATTGCAGAGAGCCAGCGTGTCGAATTAAGCGTAAAATTCTTATTCATTATGTGAAAATAGTTCCTTGAGGAAAACTTACAGGCTATTACGTAACAGAAAGTAATGCAGTGCTTATATTGAACGTACTGACGTGGAAATTAAATACGTCATGCATCCCATTGTTTAACATCATATAAATTAGTTAATCCAGGATAAACGCTACAAACACTCAAACACAACAAAGAAGACAACGCTCATGAACTTTCGTAATTATTAATATTGCCAAGCGAGAAACGTAAAATCATCATATTCGTAGCGAAATGGATTCAACTTTTAAAAGTATCACTTGCAAAGTTCGTAAATTAAAGCGTAGTTTGAAAGGCCGGTACGATCGCGTGACCACAGGGACAGGACAAAGCCGGCATTACCGAGTAACTCAGGAGCGGTCTATTTATTGTATTAATAAAAATATTGTCAATCAAGGAACATCAAATCATCATATTCCTAGCGAAATCAATTCGACTTTTAAAAGTATCACTTGTAAAGTTACTAAATTAAAGCGTAGTTTGGAAGGTCGGTCGCGTGACCACAGGGACAAGTCAAAGTCGCTATTACCGCGTAACTCATGAGCTAATATTTAAGCGGACTATTTATTGTATTAATAATTATATTGTCAAGCAGGGAACGTAAAATCATCATATCCATAGCGAAATAAATTCAACTTTTAAAAGTATCACTTGCAAAGTTTGTTAATTAACCGTAGTTTGAAAGGTCGGTACTGTTGCGTGACCACAGCGACAGGACAAAGCCGCCATTACCGAGTAACTCAGGAGCTTATCTTTAAGCGGACTATGTATTAATAATAATGTTGTCAATCGAGGAACATCAAATCATCATATCCATAGCGAAATAAATTCAATTTTTAAAAGTATCACTTGCAAAGTTCGTAAATTAAAGCGTCGTTGGAGAGGTCGGTACGATCGCGTGACCACAGGGACAGGACAAAGCCGCCATTACCGAGTAACTCAGGAGCTAATATTTAAGCGGACTATTTATTGAAACCGATCGGGACGTTTACGCGGTCGCTTTCTCTTTGAAAAGCTAGATACCGACCGATAATTATGTAGGCCTTCTGTACCATCAACATGTTGCATAGATTTGCCTGCGATGGGTTTTATGTAAGTGCATTGTAATAAAATTCAGTTTATTGACAGATCAGGAATGCATAATTTTATTACCATTAACAATTACCTATCTTTTATTTTGCTTCTGCAAGTCGCGTAATGAAATAGTTTACTATTGGATTATTGAATTAATTAATTAATCGTAACGCATCGTATTTCCATACATAAATCACAATATTTTAGGCAGTATTAGTAGCGAAGTGCTATTTTTCAATAAAACTGAAGAGTATTTTTTCTGCAATCAGTGCAAAAGTTCACAGTCTTTTACTAGCTTGACCGACGCAATTCATTGTCAGGGAAGCGGGAACGGGAAAATGGCTGAGAGCAAAATTAAGGTTATTTAGAACGTGCTTAAAATAAAGAGTATCTCGACGTTTATTAGAAAGTTAACCTCAAATCTTTTCTATACAAAAATCTAGAGCTTGAATCTTTCTGATTATACGTTTATGCTTCGACTATGAATTAATTTGATCCAATCATTTATATTTCTTTATTTAAAACTGAAATATGAATAGAAAATTACATTCGATTTTGTAGAGCGTATTAAAACTTTTATTTCATAATGTCAATTTACTCGATGGGGATTTCAACGACAAAAGAAAAGCTTATATAACGACTTCTGTGTTTCTAACTTTAAACGACTTAGGCAAACTTTTATTTAAATTACTTAGGTATGGTGCGAATTAAAAAATCCTTAGTTTTTAACTATTCATACGAATAATTATAAAAATAATCTTACTATTACTTATTATCAATTCCGTATGCGCGTCGTTTGTCAATATTAGAGTTTTATTACGTAGCCATTTAACCAATTCATATTATCTCATTCTCGTATAAGTAGGCATTCAAATGAACGACGTAATTGTTATGTGGAATTTAAAGTGTCCGGCTCGTTATCATCAAGCTGTTAGAGAGTACAAGCCGCTGGCATGTAACCCACTCAAATATCAAGGCACTTTTAAGAAATGATCCTACAAACATTTTCGGTATCCCTCTATTTATCAACTTCTGCTTACTGTCGGATGAAAACCAGTTTTATAAATCCTCATTTATATTGTCGTCTCAATCACACATAACTTTAAGAACATATTTTCAAACTTTCTTAAAAATATTTGGTCGCTTAAACGATTCAACGTATAAATGTTTGTTCTACAAGAACAATAAAATAAACTCATTTTTAGTTACAGTACATTTGTCTAGCTTTCAACTGAGATGCAATTTTATCGTCATACTTTCGGAAAAATAATATGACTTTAAAATTCACTGTACCTATTAATACTAAAGCTTAGGTATGATATAAAAAAAACTACATACATGAATTTAGTATATGTTTACAGATTCAATTAGTAACAATCGGTGTCGTGCATGATTTTACGTATTTTTATCATTTTTTTACCAATTTTTTTTATACCAACGACGTAAATTAAGTGTTATAATTGTAAACATTTATTGATATTACGGCTGTCCAGCATCGAATATAATACTAGAAAGAAAGAATCAAACGTGTGCTCAATTCGAAAAGGGAAAGTCGAGTAAGTGACGTTGTTTCGTTATTCCATTGTGGCGAACAATGCTGGCCGTCTGCAACAATATACGGGATACGCCCTTTGACGGCGAAAGTGATGAGATCATGTTCGAGTGTTAAACTATTAAACGTATTTTGTTTAACGTTCACAAGCCTGTGGTGACATCCGATTATTCACAATGGAGGATACAATGTCCTGTGGGAAACTTCGCTAGTGGTTTTTTTGCTGTCACTTTTAGAGAAAAAATGTAAACGGAAGGTTTCAATCACGCCTATTGTTTGTACATATTTGGTAGAAAATTAAAAATTTTAGAAACATTAGGTTTTGCGGTGTTCATATTGTTTACACAGTTATGTACCTTACATTACAGGTACATTGTCAATTTCAGGTAAAAACGCTAATATGTAGGTTCAGTCATTTTAAAAGAGCATATTCTCATAGTCCATTTATCTCGGGAAATCTTCTTAAGAAAAAGAAGAAGAAATAGGCCTCCTATTTACACAGCAGTGGAACATACACAATGTATCAATATTATAAATAGCCAATGAAAAAATATTCTATTGGAAAAATAATTATTTTCTTAACACAAAAAGTAAATGATCTAAGACAAAACAATCCTAAATTAGCACACGTTGATAGGGCTATCAGTTCAAACGGATTGAGCGGTCTGTTCCAAGTTAAAAAAAAATCCATTGTTGCCTCTCAAAAACGTAGCCACAAGTTTTAATTATACAGAGAAAGGTAAATTAAAAAGCATCCGCGCGGAGCAATCGCCATAATAAAGGCAGCTTCATCCCCTCATTCCACCTAATGTTTTGTTTGTTGCAGCTTTATTTCCGCTCCCATTCCGACTCCTTTACAGACAATTGAAAACGGAGACGTTTATTTTTATGTGATTTGTTATTGGAAAACGGATAATGTTCGCCATATTTTCGTCTGATGTCAAATTATATCTTTATTTAGCGTTTCAACGTTCGCTGTGAAATGTCACTGATTTAAACGGGTTTTAATCGCTTGTGTTAATTAATGTTGAAATTTTAATATTTTAAGCACTTTAGTGAATAAATTGAGTTTCCTTGTGGAAATGTTTTGAAACTACCATAAAAGGTTTTATTAGTTTAGTTATTCGAAACGTTCAGATGTTAAAAATAAAAAGCTACGTAATATATGCGCTTTCAATTCATTTTAAATAGTTTTCTTCAGTACACAATTATTGTTATGATAACAAATAAGTTTTGAGATGTTATCTGTCATTGGATTGTGAATATAATTATAAAATCGTTTATTGATCAAATGAATAATAAAAATAAAATTTCAATATCGATACGATCTCGAGTAATTAAATAATCTTTCAAATATTCAGATTTGATAATAAAAGTACATTTAAAGTACATTTAATGATTGATTGCTTGTATGTTGCTGATTTATAAACAAACTAAGCTTTACTAAAGATGGTGACTGTAGCACACAAAGGACTGACATAACATAGGGTAGGCTATACGAAATATAGATTTTAAGACTCGGAATACTTACTTTTTGTCCGACAAGATATATAGATGGTTTAATTAAAGAAATGTCTCAAAGAATGTTTCTGGAAAGTCTCGTCTGCTCGAGCCCTTAATAGTTTATTAAATCGGGACGTTTAACAAGCTCTCGACATTTTCAGGCCGATTGTAAATGCATTTCGTTCGACAATTAGAACATAGTGACTTAGAATAGCTATTGATTTTAAAACAGAGTACGGAATAATACCATTGTGGCTAAATTTGACTGTATCTGAGATGAAAATCGTAGATTTTCAGTTTGAAAACAAGAAATAGTACCTACCTACATATAAATGCGTTAACGTTACAAACAACATGTAGGTATAAATAAATACTGAGTGTTAAGATATTAAAAGATAATTAAAGATAATGAAGACCAGTTAAAATTCAGTATTCAATTTTAATGGTGTACTGTATTTTTAATCATAACAAAAATATTTAAAAAAAGGTACAAATAGATGTTATCAGTGAGATGTTAAAACAACATAATTATCGTTCGATGTCATGCATAATGCATATGCGCGTAATCCTTGACAAGGTCTGCCGCCCTTTGTATTATTACGAGGACAGATAAGATACAGCTTATCACTAGCTGGCCCACTGCGTTATCTATCTATAAAGGAATCCTATGTCATTGCTGGGGACTCATACTTAACACACGTAAACATTATGGTCAGCAAAATTACGTAGAATTTGGCGTCTATTATTTTGTAACTTTATAATTAGATAAGACATTATATATTAACTTATACTCACGCATTGTTTGATTTTCACATTGCTTCACTTGAAGCCACTTATTAATGAATATAAACAATTAAAGTAAAAACATATGTATATACTTATTTAAACTGTATTCTTTATAAATATAAATAGACGATATTTTTAATGTCAATATTACATAGTTGCATATCTCACTGATTTTGATTCGTTTATAAAATTAATGATCCTTAATATTTTTAAAATAAACACCGTGTATATTAATTACTCGTTACTAATTTCTCTAATTTCTCATTTAGGAAAGTTTCGCAATAACCAGTTTGGCTGTTTAGATAAAAGAAAGGTCTGAAGAAAAATAAATAAACAGCAAAAAAGAAAATAAATAATTTTACAGTAATTATTATTTATACAGTAGTAGAAATACTTTAGGTATTTTGGGAAAAAGTGTAAATATGGTTAGTGTGTAATTTTTATTTTAAAAATGGTGGATACAATTATAAATCTTTAAGCAAAATATTGAAATATAGTAAATTGATATTAAAGTACATTCCAGAAACTTGAATATCAAAGGTGTTAATTAAATTACAGCATAATATCCTGTAATGATTTAAAGGTTTATTATTACAGTGCCTATAAAACGTAATGACTCTAATGATATTTATTTTATTGATACAATCAGTGCATTAGACGATAAACTCGACTTAAACGTGATATTGTTTATATGAGTTTGCATTGGCATTTGAATATCGGTTAATTACACAAAACTATTGCAATAGCGCTGCACAGTTTGACAGTTCACTGATTTTTTTATGATAAAACGTGACAGCGATACTTTTTATTAATTTTATATGTCTGTTGTGGTATGTATAGTACCTTTGATTAAACAATTTTGGTAAAGTCAATGCTGTTTTAGTAAACTGTCCGTCCAAATAATTTACTAGACGCTTTTTATATTAAGAATATATATAACTTAAGAGTTGGTTTCCAGTTACTAATTTATTAATAGACCTACCTATATACATATAGAATAACGTCGAAATAAAGTGAAATCGTGGAACGTTAAGATAATGGCGTGTACAATTGTATATAGCTACAGTTTAAATGAAAATTGCATATCAATCAGTAGATTACTTTACTCGTTTAAATTAAATATATTTGATGTTATGCTAAGTAAGTTATTAAAGGCAATGAGGAAGGAAATAAAGTTATGTTAGCTCAAAATTTCGGCACAACTCCAAGAAACTTGGCTGTGATTCGCTAACTTGGAAGTCTGAACTTACCAAAGTGATTTGGCAAACTTGTGGGCTCTTTCGAAAACCTTTAGGCGATGTTTAGGGAATGTCGATTTTTTTAGTGCCATCTTGAACATACTAAAAAGTTACTCTTACAAATGATAATATGATATGATAAGTATGTACGGATATTTTTACTAGAACATTGTTATTTTTTATATTCATTAAATTAATGTTAAAATCGAGTTGTCGTGATGATACAGTAATTAATTGCATTATCTCTGTAATAGGTACTTGCATCAATAGATTTAGGCCAGAATGTCCTTTTGCAGGAGATTTTTTTTTTTCAAAATGTACTAATTTGAAATGTAAGCACTATATTACAAAGTTCTTTTATAACAAAATTACTTTTAGAATATTAAATAGGTATATGGAATTAACAGAAGTTTTAACTGTCTTAAACAGTAATTGTGCAGCAATTTTTGTTACGACCTTTTGTGTAATAAACATCATTTCCTTTAAAAAGATACCATTTACAACGTACATCAGAGCAAACCACATCTCAGATTCAAAATTAGATTCAACGGAATGTAACTATGAAAACCGCGTTTACATTCATGTGGTTGTTATGTGTAGGAATCGTATGGGAGAACAGAAAAACCTTTTTCGTATTTCTTTCTTACTTACAATAAGCGGTCCGATCCGGTTTCACATAAACTAAACAAATGTTATATAGAGTTTTATTGCATTAAAATAAAGTCTGTTAATCTGGGATAGTTTTTTAGTTTATTCGTACATAGTGACATACATACATATGTACATATCAACATTTCCTCTTTATGATAAAAGTGTCAATTTTAGAACAGATTATCAGGGGTTTTCGTTATTGTTATCAATTTGTTCATCAAGAAAGTATTCAGTATTAATACTGTATTAGGAGATTTCTTACCTGTTCGTATTATCGGAGCTTTTACGTTGCTCTCGGTCGTGACAGATTTCTGTTAGCCACGAAATTACTTGCCTATTACCAGTTACGTCTGCGCGTTCCGAGATAACGCAGACTTGTGTACCGCTATAAAATATTTAAGAGGAAACCCGACCCGAAAATAGTTCCCGGACTGAAAATATTTATATTTCGCGACTCGCATTATTATGTCATAATTTTTTAGTTCCATTTCTACGACAGAACTTTTAATTTGTCTTAATATTATATTAGCTATTGATATTAGTTTTATTTAATGCGTTTTCTTAATTAACAAACGAAGTAATTGGTTTTTGATGTAATATTATATAACTTTTTATTTTAACGGTTTTAACTTGATTAGTCTCATCGTACAAAAAATTAAACATTACTTTTTTACAATTCCATAAAACATACAAGTTAAGTATAAGCGTATTCGTGCAAAAAATCAAGTCATCAATTCTAAGAATATCTAATTATAAATAGTTAATTTTTAATAGAACCGATAAGATCTTTGAAAGTTTAATCACATGTGTAACACGTATATACTGAATAACTTACTGAACGCCGTACTTAGGAATGTAATGAGCATTACACTAATTAATGCTTAGCCGAAGGAGAACAACGGAATATCATAGGAGCATCACAATAAACCGTGGCGTATCATTCGCTATTAATTGAGACGTGACGAGACGAAGCCGTACGAATATGAATATTACATACACATAACTCCTATTACGTAGAGTTAAGGTTCATTTTCCTGTGTTATATTAAGGGGTTGGTTTAGATAGTATCAGAGAAACAACTGTTATGTTGTTCTCACGCTCTGTTTGTGCATTACAAGGCGCTATTCTACGCATTGAATGTATTCGGCTTGAGTTATATCATAAACGTTGGATCACGCGTAAATTTTATTGACCGGGTTATTTTTGACTACACGTGATTCGGGACAGTTTAAATGGTTCAAGTTTATAATTGGACACCTACTTGAGAACATCTTATTTAAATGTAGAAATATTTTGATGCCCTTTTTAATTTTTCTTCTAACTGTCTTAATTGGAATACTTGCCCATTGTTTTCGTGGGTGTATCTGACAAGGAAAATTATTTATTAGTAAAACCTTCTATTTGCAACTCAACAGCGGGAGGTTCTAAATTTAGCTGAATTTTATTTAGTCATTTTGAGATATCCAAAAATATAATAAACACCTAAATTGCATAGAATAATTTAACGAAAGTAAAGTGAAGCTGGTCGAGTTTGCACATATTTAATGGAATAATAGTCTTAATTTGGATATAAATAAGGGTCATAAATGTATATACATGAGGCTGGATATACTCAGCTCAGAGTTATTTCAGTGTTTACCGCTCATTTCCCACTTAGTTAGTCTAATGTAGATTCGCGGAGATCCGAAACAAACAAATATGCTTACTTAGTACATTAATAGATGTTAGAGTTATGTTGGTTCAGTATGTTACGTATAATAATTAGGCGAGAAGATTAATTTAGAACACATAGTAAAAAGTATAACATCAGTCGTTGATTTGATTCTTGTTTTAGGAAGGGAAATCGCGCAGCAAAGTTATGATAAATTATCTTTTGGATATTTTGTACCGTGACTCTTATAGTTCGATGACGATCGTAAAAAATTGGTTTAATGAGTTTCAACGTGGTCATAGGTCCGTTTTTGATGAGCCGTGTCCAGGTGCCCCGAAAACGCCTTCCGCGGAGAATAACGTTAAAACAATTCACAATATAGTACTAGTAGACAGCTGATTGAAGTTGCGAAATAGCTGAGATAGTAGGCATTTCGAAAAGTCGCATAAATCATATTGTGTATGAAATTTTGGGCGTGAGAAAGCTGTCGGCGGGATGGCTGCCGCGTTAGCTCACTTCGAACGGCAAGCACAATCTTGAGACCGCGTGAGAGTAGTGTTTGATGCTGTTTAAGCGCAATCCGAAATAGTTTTTACATCATTTTGTGATAATTGATAATACATGAATCCATTAGTATACACTAGAGTCCAAGAAACTGTCGAAAAAGTGGATTTTACCGGGCAATCGTGCCCAGAGAAAGGCGGAGACTGTCCGATCGGCTGGAAAGGTGATGCTCACTGTTTTCTGGGATTTACAAGGTGTGGTGTTTCCACCTTGGCTACCTAAAAAGGGGTTAAAAGGTCACTAGGATGTACTTTACCAAAATATTGGCCAGATGCGACGCTGATTAGATAAAAAATGGCCCCGTTTGGCGAAGGAAAAAGAGCTCCACCAATGCGCTAATACGCCATCTCACACTTCTACCCTTTTCACAGCCAAATTGGTCAAATTCAGTAATAAGCTGCTTCTTTATCCATCGTATTTTTCAGATTTGATCCCGTACGACCTCTTTTTGTTTCCAAACATAAAAAAACCACTTGTTGGGCTGAAATTTCAATCAAATGAGGAGGTCATCGCTGCTTCGAAGGCCCACTTTGCAGGCCTCGAGAAAACGTATTTCTAGAGGGGTTAAAGAAGTTAGAGCATTGCTTGGTGAAGTATATCGAGCCATAAAGACACTAACTTGAAAAACAAATAGCCACTTTTCCAAAATTTTTATTCTTCATTTCAAGGCTAAGTACTCCCTCCCTCGTATCGGACCAACCTCGTATTGGACAATAATTTATTAACTTAGTTAATTAATAACCATTGATTAAATAAATATCATTTCATGTTATAAAATTATAAAATGTATGATATGTATTCAATCATCGCGAGGAGATTATAAGATAATTCTAACGCATTGAAAAGAAGACAAGCGAAGATATCAGAAATGATTTTAAGCGTAAATAAATATTCATATCTTTGAAAATGTTTTGTAAAAATCGCTAAGCGGCTTATTGTGATCGTTCATAAAATACCTACATAATGCTTAAAAATTCAATATCGTTTTCATCATCGGACCGAATAAAATCCTTTTCTAACAAAACGGCCGATCTATCCTAAGGTCATAGGTATAAAATGAAGTCATAAAACATTAAATTGAATTTCGGGCTTAAGCTTTGCGAGGCTTATGGACTGATTTCACTTAACGATAAAACGGTATAAAATACCAACAGAACGGAACGTAGTCTATGAATGAATAATAAAATAACACAAAAAAAATCTTTTACAACTTTATATAATAGTACATTGGTACATTTGTAGTACATTTGTACTATTATATAAAGTTGACGAATTTGTTTTTTACGCGTACCTATCCTATTTCAGGATCCTATTTTAGGATAGGTATATTTGGTTTTAGTGAGTTTTTGTTTGCTTTTCATATCATGTTTATTGAGGAAGGTTCAGGGTATAATAAATACAATATCTACTAACACAGTGGAGGAGCGATAGAAACTGGAAAAATTGGTATTTTAATATTATATTTTGAAAACATTATAATGTTGTAAAAACATATTTTTATTTTTTTTTTTATTTTTTTTTCTTAAAATTTAATTTTTGTTTTATTGCATTACTTGTGCGTCATGAAAGTCGGTGTAATATCTCCGTTACGGCCTCGCAAGGTCGAACAAATCTTAATTAAACCGGTTTGACCGTAGACAGATTTCACAACATAGCATACATATATAGATAAGTGGGAACGTATTTTAATGTACCTACAATACCTACCATTAAAATTAAAATTAGTTTTGTAGTTAAAAAAATATTCCTACTCGTGGTTAACCATTTGTTTTTATCATAACGATACGAGATGTCGGTTGACTTCTCAACTGACCGTTGTAGAGGCAACATCTCCTCTGTCCGGTGGTGATGCTCCGGTGTCGGAGTGAAACGTACGTAGAGTGTCTGTGTGTACATCATACCAGACAGATTTATACTGTTTTCGCGGATTATAGCAAAATAAATATTTGATTTGTTATCATGGAATTCCACAAAGTGCCGCCTGATTCAATTAAATATTCTTTTATTTAATAAAAATTCCATTAATTTCAGATGCAATATTGGAAAATGAAAAGTCGAAGAAAAGTAAAGTAAAAAAGAAATTAGGTATGTCACATAATCTCATAATATATTTTTTTAATTATTACATTTGCAATTAATAATATTACCTTCTTTTCACGGGCTTTACTTTTGTACAAAAAGTAGACAAGAGCAAACAAAATAAGATTTCTTTTTCTTATAAAATTATTGCCAAAGACAAAAAGTAAAATATATTGTTATTAAAAAAATATATATATAACATTTTTATATTTGGATACTACATACATACTTGGATAATCAAAGCTATAGATTAGTATGACGGGTTTTAATAAGTACAAGCAATTTTATCTCTAGAGGTTATAGTCAATGTATGGACCAATCGAAAAATTACATTATTGAATTTTATCAAAAGATGTATTACGATTAGTACAAGTACAAATCAAATATTTATTTTGCTATAATCCGCAAATACAGTATAAATCTGTCTGGTATGATGTACACACAGACTCTATGTACGTTTCACTCCGACACCGGAGCATCCTCAGGAGATGTTGAGAAGACGTTGTAGAGGCGACATCATCATACCAGACAGATTTATACTATTTTCGCGGATTATAACAAAATAAATATTTTATTTGTTATCATGGAATTCCGCAAAGTAACGCCTGATTCAATTAAATAATACAAGTACTGCTAGTAGTACAGCTACAATGTAATTGGTATAATATAAGTTCTAGAAGGAGTATAAATACTACACATACTCGTACATGTACTAGCAAAAGTATTTGTACTAAGAGTGGTGTGTATACTAGTGTCAGTGTGAGTACCAGAAGGAGTACAAAGCACAAGCATAGCCGGAATTCCGTTTCAGGGTGGTTTATTGATATGATACATTTTCTGTCGTTTATTCTTTAGTTTTCTTTTCCAAATCGATAAAATTTTTCGGAATAATAATTGTATTATTAAAAATTTTCGCATAATGCGTCAACTTCACTCTCAGTCACCCAGGAAAATGATAATTCCTTAAAACATTTGGGTACGCTCATGGTACGAGTACTCCATGTAGTACGTACCAGGCATAGTACAAGTACTATTCGTCACTAGAGCCGTCAGTGCACCAATGCGACGTGTGCGGCAAGTGCCTCAGCACGAAGAGCAACCTGAAGGCGCACAAGATCTGCCACACCACCCTCCGCCCCTTCAGCTGCGACGAGTGCCCGGCCGCGTTCAGGTAACGTGACCGTTTTTGTGTGACCAATAGAATCGTGTATATTAATTATTTTTATCGTCCCGAAGTTTCGAGCACTTTATAATGTTCATGGTTCGTTTAAAATAGTTTTATTTCAATGTGTTACTATCGCGAAAATTTAAGACTATATCGTATTATTAATTCTTAAAACTCCTTCTTCCTTTTTTACTAAATCCTTCTCTGTACAAGACGTACGCTTGTGAAACTCCTTGCCCATAAATATAAGACGTGCACAATTTGCTTCTGCTTTTAAGAGGCTTCTAAAACACCATTATTTGTCATTATAAAGTCAATCAGATTAAGATAAAATATATAAAAAATACATTACATTATAAATAAACTTTTAACATTAAGTAAGAGAGCCATGCATTTGCACGAATGGGCCAGCTCGAGCAGAGTGATACCACGGCCTCACAGAAAACCGGCGCAAAATGACGCTTGCGTCGTGTTTCGTCGTGTGAGTGAGGGTACCGGAGGCCCAATTCCCCACCCCTTCCCAATTAAATCCCCATCCATTCCCCCTCCATATCCCCTAAAAGGTCGGCAACGCATTTTGTAGCTCCTTTGGTGCTGCAAATGTCCATGGGCGACAGCATTCACTTTCCATCATGTGATCTTTCAGCTCGTTTGCCGCCCTATCCCACAAAAAAAAAAACTATAAATAAATGTATTTTTTATTTCGCAATACGTATTGACCTATAGTAGATTAGTGCGAACATTTAACATAAATCCATCAATGTCCTGTCTACCCTCATACCACAATTCCTTGAGATCACTGCAGCAAAATTTACACTTGAAAACCTAATAGACAGATATTTTACTAATATTTTTGTTTTCGTATAATATTCGTATACTAAACTAGTGGACCAAAGTGTCAGTATAGTGTTTACATTTTTAAATAGAAATTTTCTTTGCAATTTTTTCCATGTCGTTTTACCGTTTAAACCTTCCCTGGACTTCCACGATTATTTCAAGACTAAAATCAACCAAATCGGTTCATCCGTTCTCCAGTTTTAACGAGACTAACACGAACAGCAATTCATTTATATATATGTATATAGATATAGATTGTAGTTTAGATTCCTTTTTATTACCTATAATGAATCTACCAGATTCGGAAAACTTAAGCCTCAATTCTAAGAAGAAACCGTGAAAGAATCAAACCATTAGTAAAGATATATGTATAACAAAAATTGGTCCAACACGAGCCGGATAACCCGTCTCGCGCTCAGCCATAACTCTTTGTGAAACTCGAACCACTCGGTCATAAATACCGGGTATAATTTACAAATCACTTCCAACCCTCGCGAACGGTTTGCGACGTAAAAAACCCCCGTAACTATCTAAAAGTGTTGAACTTGTTCAGAATTTTCCGCTGACGCTACTTTTTATTTTCTATAAATATTTAAAACTTCACCCGCGGAAGTTTAGGGTTAACGATGAATATATTTAGCATCGTTTATTATTCATAACTTTAAAGAGGATAGTTACAAATTGTGTTACTATTGTTAGTTATCTGTCCCTGAAAATAAACGTAAAAGGCAGGAATATCTTCTACTGTAAGTAGATTCAATAAGAACTTAAGACTATACAATTTATTCTTTAAAGGGACAAAAATAACTATCTATGCAAAATTTAATCGAAGCCAAAGGCAATCACTACTTAATTTTTTTTATGGGATAGGTCGGCAAACGAGCTGACAGATCACCTGATGGAAAGTGAGTGCTGTCGTCCATGGACATTTGCAACACCAAAGGAGCTACAAAATGCGTTGGCAGCCTTTTAGGATGTATGGAGGGGGAATGAATGGGGAATGGATGGGGAAGGGGTGGGGAATTGGGCCTCCGGTAACCTAACTCACGCGGCGAAACACGACGCAATCGTCATTTTACGCCGGTTTTCTGTGAGGCCGTGGAAATGCATGACTCTCCCACGGTTAAACTATAATTTCAATTAAATATAACCAGCAAATATCCCACTCCGATTTAAAATGATAAAGTTAAAACAAACCAAACAAAACAAACGTACTGAAAGTCGTAGATAACTGCTGAAAACTGAAAAACGATCCCAGCTGAAAGTTTCAAAAGTTTGACTTAACCAGTTTTGCTTTGAAATCTTAATTACTTCGCAGTTATGTTTGGAGTTTAAATGGAGATAAACTGCATGCTTGTAATTTGAGATACCGAGATGGAAACGGGTTACCGTAATGTAACCGAATGTACCGGATATCCGAAATTTCTAACTATAACCGTACAAAATAGGTTATGAAATTTTCGAATAATTTCCGATAATAGCGTCTAAATAAAACGTGATATGATAGAGGTTTGTGATTAACAAATAATCTAAAAAATATCAATGTGTATAAAACATTTCAATTTCTTTAATAACTGTATATCCGTAACCAAAATTTATTTATTTATATTTTTTTATGGAATAGGGCGGCAAACGAGCTGACAGATCACCTTATGGTAAGTGAATGCTGTCGCCCATGGACATTTGCAACACCAAAG
>DVXP01000918.1:0-17085 GCA_018235645.1 Junonia grisea | reverse complement strand
GTTCAATCACCTTCTTTACTAATAATGATTAATTTAACGATTGTATGCATTATTAATTAACTACAAAGAAGTAAAACTACTATCTACACTACTATCTACACACAAACTCTTAATATTTTACCATACTTAGTATAACAAGATATTTCTTTTATTTTATTTCAGCTGTCGGCATCCAAGGCAAGCAGAAGGCGTTTCCCTGCCTGCCTGAACACCGTCGGTCTGATGGTTCAGAATGCTTAGAGTGGCTTCACAATCTGCGCTTCTATTTGAAATGCCTCCCCCACGACCCTGGCGTTGACAACACCACTTGCTACTCTGTTCATTGGAAGGCATTGAGACATGGTAAGTTTGGAGTTGTTTAAAATATGGCTATGGCTATAAAATGAATATTTCTTTTGATGTTTGACCCTTACGAATTCTTTCTTAAACTGTGAAATATATTTTGCTTAGAACTTGGAAAAAAATATATTGGTTCTAAGTACGAAGTATTACTTACTTGTGAAGAATTAAATAAAGACTCTTAAAATGTAAAATATTGGAAAATGGAAACTCAAATGGTCTTATTATGGTCATTTAAAAAAAGAAAATGTAATTATTTTTTACAAAATTTTCATCTCTTACAGACGTCACACCAAATGATTGTTTTGACTGGAGTGATACGAAGGTACACTGGTTCGGCGCTGGTCAATCAATCAATCTAACATGGCCACTCAATACTGGCGCCATTGACTACACACCGTTCATTACTGGGGACATGCAAAAATCACAATGGGGTAACGTTCTCACACGATACCTAATCAACTCCAAAGGTGCTGCTATTATCATTGATGAAGAAACTCCACTCCACATATCCGTCAATAAGGGAAGAAGAGAAATATGTCTTAAAGCTAAATACGATGATTTCGCGTTTGCTAATAAACTAACAGAATTTCCTGAAATGAGATACAATATCTGTACGTCAAGAGATATGAAATCTTTACATACTTCCATACATAGTCACAGGCGAGCTCCTCTATGGGACGGTTTAAAACCAGCAGACATGAAAACTCTAGAATCTCTTATATCTGA
Organism: Junonia grisea; assembly: GCA_018235645.1. Classification (NCBI taxonomy): domain Eukaryota; kingdom Metazoa; phylum Arthropoda; class Insecta; order Lepidoptera; family Nymphalidae; genus Junonia; species Junonia grisea. The sequence continues at coordinate 16,017 of DVXP01000918.1, read as the reverse complement.
ACCGGTGTGGCAAATAGCACCACGTTTCAAACACGAATTGCAAGACGAAACGATATCTAAATACACTGAAGATGTTATCAACTTAGGTTTCCTGAAACAAGGACATGTTCTCATAAACGAATTCTGGCAGAATGAAATTGGTGATCTAACAGTTGATACAAGTCGATTCGCAACATTAAATATAACTGTAGATAAATTGCATAGACGAGGCTTCAAAGTAGCGTTCACAATACAACCATTTATAAGCACTGAGAGTAAGAATTTCGCTGAAACGGTACAAAAGAGACTGCTTATCAGTGAGAGGAATAGCGATAGACGTATACCGGCTTTAACTAGATTCAAAACACTAGCAAGTGCTGGTGTATTAGACATAACGAATGATAAATCAGTACCATGGATACTTAATAAGCTTCAAGCAGTGATAGACGAATATCACATAGATTCGTTCTACTTTGACCTCGGCACAGCATATGACATGCCTCATTACTATCGCTGTGAGAAACAGTTAATAAACCCAGATCAATATAAAACAGTATTTACTCGAACATTTGAAAAGACTCTAAATATAATTGGTGTATCATCAGCCGTTAGTTTGCCAAGGCCACCTACTTTCGTTTCATTACCGCCATTTGAATCTACTTGGGAGGCATTGAGATTGGTTATTCCTACAATGCTGACATATGGTGTGAATGGTTTTCCGTTTACAATGCCAGGGGCGGTCGGTGGTGATATATATTGGCCTGGTAGTGAACAGTTCCTACCATCAGCCAAAGGTGCAATGGAGTCTAATTCGAATACAACACAAGATAATGGTATAGCGTTGCCGGAAAGGGAGCTGTATATGAGATGGCTGCAAATGGCGACGTTTTTACCGGTCATGAAGTTCACGCACCTTCCGAGCAAGTATAATGATGAGAGGGTACTCGAAATGGCTAAGAATTTGACGCTGTTAAGACAGAAACTTGTAAGTACACACACAAATCATCCATCCTAGTTCATACCCTTAAAAAAATTAAACTACCACTTTAAAATAAAAATTCCAATCTAACTTTAACATCAAATAAAAAATTCTTGACAAAGCGGGATTCTGATACCTTCTACCTTGCCGGGGCAGGTGCTCTAACCGTTGAGCTATGAGCCGCTCCGCACGCTGTGTCGAAATTCCTGATATGATGATTCTAATAGACGGTTTAAGCGACCGTGGTGCCATTTTTGATCTAATTTTAAAGTTTAATATTATTTCTCTACGTGTGGAACAACACCTAATAATAAATAAACAATTTTAATCAAATTGCCCCAAAAAAACCTTAATTTTCAATCACCATTTACAGGTGACCCCTCTACTCCTGAAATACAAGCGGGAAGCTTTAGAAGAGGGCTTGCCTCTCATCAGACCGCTATGGCTGGTGGCCGATGGAGACGCGCCCTTATTAGTTCAAGACGAATTTGCGATAGGGGATGAAATCGTTGTAGCACCGGTCTTACACAAGGGAGAGACTACTAGAGAAGGTATTATTTTTTAACACTAGCGCCAGCGTTCTATTATGTCAAAAATTAGTTGTTTTAGCCCAAATGAGATGCTCGCTTCTTTTGTTGAATTCGAATTTCTTAAAACTTGTTTAATTTTACTTATTTTAAAATATGTAATTTTTGTAATCAATATTTCAATTTTCCATTCAATTTTCTAGCTGGTTTGGTTTCTATCATGACGGAATAATATGGGTTGAAGAAAAACTTTTCCTTAGTAAATTAACCTTTATTTAAAAATAGTTCTAAAATTGTGGATATTTCGCGTAAGAATTATACAACAGCTAAATAGTTAAATTGAGTATCTCCATTTTGAATGATAGCTTGTATTGGTATTTTTCTTCATCCACCTTTAACATTTGCAATGCCTTAATAGTTATAATAATAAGGCGATCGAAGAAAATCCCAGATTATATACAAAAATATCTTGGTGAGATATAAACTAAGCAACCCGTTATAAATACACTCTCCCTATAATTTTGTACACTATAATTTTTTCGCCTTATTTCCAGTGTATCTCCCAGCGGGCTTATGGCAGGACGGTATCGACGGTTCCCTCCGTAAAGGTAACAGATGGATGCACGAATACAAAGTCCCAACGGACCGAGTCGCATATTTCCTGAGAAAACCCGACGATTTGCGTTTCAAATGAAATTCTAGTTAAATACTTTTGAGTATTAAAAGTGATAAAGTTGTTAGGGTTGCCGAATGTTCTGTTTGTATGGGACATGTAGGGTGCTTGAAATTTGGATTTTGAACTTACTGGAAGTGCTTATGTTGCTTAAAGTTTTTGTAATTTTTTTGTTGTTGTTTGACATCGTATCACAAAATAAGTGTTAAATGAGAGTTTAAAATGACTAAATGGATTTGAGTAAAAATTGTCTCTAATTCTTACTATAACTATTTGTTTTCAAAAAGATAAATTAATTAGTTGTAATCGCAATTAAATTATTAATTAAAAACTTCAAATTATTCCACTAAATTTATGTGTCCAAATTTTCGATACTAATGTGGCAACCTTACACAAACGTATTAAACAAAAATGAAGGGAAAAAAGTCTTCGTATGAGAATGCCCTAATTATTGCGCCAAATGGAAACAAACACTAAATAACCTAAGTTAGATTTAGATAATTTTGATATAAGACACTTCGCTCAAGAGTGTAAGTTTCAAACATTACTTTGCGTTTTAAAAAATCAAGTTTAATCCCGCGATTTATTGTTTTGTCTATTTGTTTGGCCTTAAAAATCCATGCCTACTTTCGCTACAAATATTATAGTGAGAGATTAAGTTTAGTATGACTTTAGTTAAAATCGGTCTTAAAGTTTTTTGTACGTTTATTTGTAAATGCAAATTTTTCTTCAAAACTCGCACTCTTGTAACTAGAATCGTGAGGAACCTTAAGTGTTCATGTTTTATTAAAATCGGTCCAGTATTTTGTAAGATATTGACACATACTCTATATATTTTGTATTCATTTTGACTATTTAGTGTAAAACGTTTAGCTATAAGCTAATTGTGTCATAATATAATGTAAATTGTGGAACAAAGGTATATTTTGGCATGACCTTAGTCATAATGTTTATAAAGGGTTGCCAATCGTCTTTTTCCCAGGACTTGTCCTCGTTTTTGGAATAGCCCGGGAATGTTTTTAAAGAGCTTCTTAATTTTTTTTTAAGATAGTCTTGTATTTTTTGCTACGTCTTACTTTTTTCTTGAATGCCCTGGGGTTTCAATTTAAATCCTAATACCAATTTGTACATTGCAACCCTTTGTACACAATATGACGTCATAATGTCATATTGTAATTTTGTATGATCGACGTTATAAATTATAACCACGTCAATGTTGAAATATATCTAAGTATTTTGCATTAAAATTGTATACTCAAAGTAAGTAATAAATATGTATTATCCAAAGCAAGCACCAAATGAAGGAATAAGTACAGTATTAACACCAGAACAAGTTTTATGTACACGACTTGTATATAAGTTTTAAGTAGTATAAACGTAAGATAATGCATTTTTACGATTTTGAACAAATAAGTAAAGCTTAGTGATACAAAACTTATGTATGTATAATAAATAAGCTTATGTGATTTCCTATTTTTAAGTATGTGTCCAGAATATACTGCTCTAAGTTTGACATCATCATCATCATTGATTTCATTGAAAAGCAATTTTTTTATTGATTTATCCTGGGATTTTACGTTATAGACAACATATGAATCAAATTAATCAACACTGTCGTCAATGCTAATGGTCGCCGCTACGCTAAGAAAACTACAAAGCCAGAATTTTGAGTTAATAGATCAATGCCATAAAATAAGATAATTATTGTATTTTTTTTTAAATATTTAAGGAAAATATGTATGCATTTGTTTGTACACAATCGTTTAGCCTAGAGAACTTTTACTTTCTTTTTTGCCTCTGCGATTGTGTACAAATATGACCTGCACCCATAAAGGACAGAACAGAAGATGTCTTTATCCATCAAAATTGCCTTGACTTTAGGCGTCACGAATAAAAATCTTTTTTGATTTACCCGTAAACTAAAGCGGACTAAAGTCCTTCGTTGGAAATTGTCAAACGATTTCTTAACCATTTATTGCGAAAAACTATCTTATTTTGTGACGCATAAAGTCTATTTTTATGTAAACAATCTGTCCTGTCCTTTGTGTAGAACGTTACTGTAATATCTACCTATAGTTATTTATTGTAATTATTAGAAGTAAGAGAACTTCTTTTGCTTTTTCTATCGTGATGTCTCTTTGAATCTAGTCCTGTTGTAGTTTTTTTTCAATATTATTTGAATGTTTCTCTAAATATGTTAAAAGGAATAAATGCTAATTTGTTGATTTTGTAGTTTTATTTATTAAACGGGTGGGTAGAGAACTATCTTTATATTAAAATATAAAGATAGTTTGTCTGTCTACATTTTCACTATTCATGGACAAATCTGAATTACTCTTATTTTTATTTGATACTGGTGTCTCGAACTTTGCCCTATTTAATTTTTTAAATCGATTTAGTGGTTAATGAAATAGAAGTGGGGAAAGGTGCAGAATAGGGGACTCCTAAAATTACTAGAAATAAAATCAACGATAACATTTTGAAATATTTTTTTATTACTTTAATGATTCTCACACCAAACACGCCGAATGGAGGTTAGCGACATGACTGATACAATGAATGGTATTTAATTATTTTTTAATATTAATTTACATAATACAGTAGACGTTACAAATACCTAAAGTTCCACGAACGGATTACATCATTATTCAAATTATTAAATTATCATCGAATATCGAAAAATAATGCAAATTAAATTTTATTATATACCACCAAAACATTCATCAGTCTCTTGCCATCTAGCGTGTTATATTCCCGAAATAAATCCCGACCTAATCTTAAAGCGAAACAAATATATAATTTAGGAATATAATAGTAAAGCCGTGATTTATTTTGGTAATATTTTTAATACAATATCGCCCTAGCAGTTGTTAGCACCACATATTACGCAATCTACTCATACCGTAACCATTATCCGTCGACTCCCGTATACATCACGAATTCAATACTAATAACATTAACATATGATAATTAAAATGATTTAAGCCGATCGAACCAATTAATACATAGATCATCTTAAATTTAAAGAGATTCAATAGCGAATATAATCACGAAACGATTCATGATTCAATCTCATGTAACGAGGCAATAAAACATTTTGTAAAATCAACACAAGCATCCGTGATGAAGAATACAACATTTAATAATTTTGATAATGATTTATTTCTCAGAGCTATTGATGTTCACTAAGCTGATACAATTCTTATTTTAATAACATTTTAATATTCCTAATATAATATGCATTAATTAGAATTCTAGCTATTAAATACAATAGTAAACTTTTGGGTCAGGCTTCGTCCAGCAAACTTGGTCGCTGGCTAAGAGTAGAAAGCCGAGAAAGACACCCTAACACTCAAAAAGCAAATGATTCAAGATCGGTGCATCATCTAGAAGATATAAAAGAAGATAAAAAAGAATCCAGTAATCGTGAAGGTAAATCATAAGTAACTATAGCAGAAGAAGAGTTTTTAACTGTATCGCTAAGCGAAAGCGTAGAAGTTAAGAAAGCAAGTCTGAAATCAACGCTCGAGGATCTTAAAAGCGATGCACCAATTATGAACCACGTATATTTAGATATTAAACAAGATTCGCCTCCCTGTTTCGTCCCAATCAACGGTTTATAAGCATTTCACGTAACAGAGAACATAATTGTGCTCACACAACTAACACACAACTCAAACACGTTAATATCGATAGTAATAAACATCATATAACTATAAAATAAGTTCACATTCTCACAATATTGGTACATATAAAATAAATATATTGTATACAATTATTTATGTATCTGTTAATGCATTTTTTTATTTATTTATGTTATTACGTTGTGCTGGTGCCATCAATTATACAGAATCATTTTCACTATTTGTTTAATTATAGTTAGTTAGTTTGGCAAAGAAAGCGATGACAGGCTTAGTTCGGCTTAACTCTATGGATGACTTAAAATTAATTGACTCAAAATCTTCACTTGAATTGGCGAGTAACGAAAGAAGGATATTTTTTTTTAATTCAAGGAAAGTTTTCTTACAGCTTATCCACTAAACTAGATGGTAAAATTTGATGATTTCTTTTTATCACATTCTCTCACACAACTCGAATGTAACGGTAATTTTCAAACAAATATTCATCTAAAGGAGGAATCTATACACATAGATTATGTATATAATAACATTAAATCGAAATCAAAAGATAAAAATTCTATAAATCAATTTACATAGGAACATATAATACTAATACGCATTCACATGTATTTGGGTTGAAATCGACTAGAAATTCAAAATAAACAATAACATAATACCAAAAACAAATGATTATTGCCAAACAATAGTAAAATCAGAGATTCTGTTATAATTCTGTACATGACATGAGTTAAATTTAAACAACACTCACTTAAAATATATCATAGTCATCGCAACAAGCAGATATCAACTTAAAACAAAGGTAAATATATTGTTTTATTTGTTTATAATTCTAATAAAACATTTATTTTAATATGGAGTAAGCTCTCTATCATTTTAGGCTGATCGGTTATCTAGATAGACGAATAGCTGTATTGTGTGGGACACGATAGTTTCGGTGCATTCAGGAACATATCAAACGCAGGCATCATTTGACAAGTTCCATAAATGCACTGAAAATAATTTATTAATGTTTTTGATTTGTACACTCTCGAAAAGGTCCCAATGAAATGCGATGGTCGGTGTTGAAGGAAATATTGAGGAATCTACTTCCTTCAACCGTCGCATCGCTCAGTCGTTTGTGGTCGGAACAACTATCCTTGTCTCCTAGATCGGTATTGAACATAATGACGTCATCTCTATCAATAATTAATATTACGTGATCAGTGCAAGCGGCACTAGCTCGTCGTCTGACGTTTCGGAAGCGTCTTCATAAGACAATTAGTAAAATATACTCTTTCAAATATATATTTCAATCACATTACAAAACCATTCGTTTTATTCAGATGAACATTATAATCGTCCTTGTTTTTATCGTTTATCAAATAGAACTGGACACAGTTTCACTTATCACGTCCGTTACAAAGCGATTCGCTAAAATAATATGCAATACGTATACAATATTTAACAATACGTCCTATTAAGAAGTCAATGCTTTAGCAAAATAATTTCATTTTCAAAAATTTAGATATTTCGCACAAGCGGTGTTTTTTTTTTTGGCTAAACAAAATGGACTGGTTTCGCTAAAAATCGTGTATAAAAGCACTACTGATTGTATAAGACCAAATTCAAAAATATCGTCAGAAAAATATTTTAAATGGCATGTACTATTTTTGTCAATGACGCTACTAGAAAACAGTTTTTAGAAAAAAATGGACGTTTTTGTTTTTAGGTCGAGAATTTGGTTATTGACAATCGTATTGGATGCGGTTCAGGACTGTCGTTTCGGGATCGACACTCGGCCGTTAAACACTATACACTTGATTAACTTCTACGGGTTTAGCAAACTCCACAGCAGTCTGTCAATTGCATTCTATCACATAGTCTTTTACTGCATCTATTTGCAAACTATCTCATACGGAGTAGCGTCCTCCAAAATAGGCGCTTTTGAATGCTCCTTTCTTTATCACAGCCTTAATTTCCTACAACAATAAATGACTCTTTGGTTCCCCATTCAAAAGTACCTAATTTATAAAAGAGGATCACTTCTTCGATGAGAAGGCTACAAATAGACCCGACACCTAGAATTCGAGTCTATACGCCGCGCATGAGGTCTCGTGGTCTTGCAGGTTGATCGTGCAGCGAGATGCGGATGGTGATAGATCGATCTTGTATTTCTCCAATGCTTCCTCGTTTTCTGTCACCCAGTAGCCAAGAACGTCGGTGTCGTACGTGGGAATTATCGTGACTTCTGCAAAAAATAATACAAATTAGTGTTAGATTACATATCTTAGAGAATTTCGTTAGTGTACGTTTCTTAAAACGCATTCTTACCTAAATCTTTATTTTCCCATGTTTTCTTGGCGTCGAGGAGGGCATTGTAAATTTCTTTCGACGGTTCCGTTCCAGAAAATACGTAATATCGAGCCCGAACTCTTTTGAAAAATTCAATAGCGGAATAATACGAATTGCCATGATGAGGAACGTATGTTAAATCCATATAAATAGGCGCTGGCGCTTTTTTCTTAGTAGGTGATTCCGAAGCTCGTTTCGCTTCTTTACTCTTCTCTTGATTAATTTTGTTTTTATTCGCCACTGTTGAGTTAACTTGTTTCTTCGGAGTGCTCTTGCCGTCCGTCTGACTAGGTGGTAAGATTGGACTCGGTAGACCGAGCGGTTTGCCCCAAGATTCTATAGGATCTTTTGAAATGCTATGTGACTCGGTATGTTCAGTTCTTTGAGACTCTTTAGTGCTACTCGACGAAGAACTCGTTTGAGTGACTTTTTTCGAATCGGTTTTAAGATCTTTAAGAGTTAAAGAAGTCGATTCTTTCTTAGATTCTTGATGACTTGAGGTAGAAAAGTCTTGCTGGTCAAGTTTGTATTTCCCTGTAACGCTTGATATCACTTCAGGACCACTTACTTTTTTATGCTCCTCAATTGCCTTTTCAAAGTGTTCATCTGCTTCTTTCAAAAACGATGCATCTGACATTTTACTAGTATGCTTTGTTACTTCTGATTTTGATTCGTGAGAAAGGAATTCTTCGGTTAATTTTGTTTCTGATTTATCAATGAAATGAATTTCAGTCTTATCGTCGGAATGTGTTGAATATGTACAAGAATCGTCATCGGGTAATTGTCCGTAAATTGATGTAGACATTGGATCAAATCCTGGCCTGGCCGTAAACATGTCCTGACTAGTAGTATCTTTGTGCTGTGGCAGTTTTGTGTCTAACTCGAAACTCAAATTTGATCTAGGTGAATGTGCTATTTGAGATTTTGTACTACTCGGACTTGCTTGACCATCATCGTCACTGTAATACATCCCACTACTCTCGGTTCCCCAAATATGAGTAGCGGCTCGGGATTCTCTCGAACTAATATCAGATGGTGGTGATGATATACCGGGATGGTCTAAATCATCACTTGCGGCGGACGAGCTGCGCATATCACTGGTTTTTGAAGACAGCTTAGAAAACGATTTTTCACTTTCACCGGTATCAATGATTTCTTCATATTCTTCTTTGATTTCTGATATTGTTGTCTTAGTTGATTTCGTAGTTTTTGTAACGCCATCGCTTCCCCTGCTCACCGTTGTGGTTTCAACAGTAACCTTTATTTTCTCTGGAGTAATTACTTCTTTAGTAGTAACTACAGTGATTGTTTGAGTTATTTCATTATCTCCCTCTTTGATTACTTTAGTAAATGTATCAGTTTCGGTTGTTATTTCTCCTACGGGCGATCGTTTTTTGGGCCTACTTTCAGGTTGCGGCGATACTTTTGTTTCTAGAGGTAATTCGCTTACAGCTGGTTTCTCATCTGTAGCGCTGCCACCACTTCGCGATAATGACTGCTTTTCGATTTCTTCCAATTCTTCTGGAGACCAATCTTCTAGAGTAGTTCCCATTGGAAGATACGTCACTTGAGTGCTTATATCATTTGTTATTTGTGTCGTTCCATCTTCGTTCGCATTTTCTGTTACAGTTTCTGTTACTGTTTTAACCGCTACTTGGTTCTTTTCAACATTTACCATTTCTTCTTTGGTAACATAAGTCGTTATCGTTTGATTTATTTTCTTTGAGTCGTCCGTGAAAATCACTTTTGCTTTTTTATCAACCGAGGATTTCACTTTACCAGTTGGCTTAAGGCCCCGTAATGCAGCTTGTAAGTCGCTGTCATAGGTTTTTTGTGATTCAGAGATTGTTATTTTAATATCTTTTGTAGTTTCAATTAATCCATTAGGATATTCATCATCAGTTATGGTCTCTATAGTAGTTCTAACTCGCTCAATGTCTTTGTCAGAACTAGCTAAGATTTCACGTTTCGTTTTTGTTGTAATAGTGCGGTTAATATCTATATTATCTTTTCGAACAATTTCATTTTTCACAACAGAATCTTCAGATGTATCTTCGACTATTTCACTTTCTCCTATGTATGATTCTGTGGGTTCCTCTCCATTTTCTGCAGAAGGAACGCTTAGCAGGAAATCAGCAATAGAAACTTTTTCACTTTTTTTGGTGACAACTGTACCATCAGGATATTCATCTTCTGTTGTGGTTTTGATAGTCGTTTTAACTTTTTTAGATTTCATCTGAACATTTTCGAATTCTTCCCTAATCGTGGTAATAGTAGTTTTTCTATTAATTGTTTTTCCATCTTCAACTATTTGTTCTTCTTGTAAATTCGTCTGTATATCTGGTTCTCCTAGTTGTGTATATCCTATTAAGTTTTCGTCAAAAGTATCAGTTTCATAATCTGATACAGTAATCTTTACATCCTTAGTTACTTCGGTAGTTCCGTTAGGTAATTTGGTTTCTGTGATAGTTTCAACTGTTGTTTTAGTAATTTTCTTTGTATTGTCGATAGTAGATAATATCTCTTTAGTTGTTGTTATGTTAATTAATTGATTAACTTTAACACCATCTCTTATAATCGTCTTTTGTTGGTTATCAATATTTACTGACTTATCTAATAACTTTGAAAATTCCTTTAACTCGTCAGATTGTAAGGTATCCTCACCATCAACATCAGTAATTGATTGTCTCTTGTCAACACTAATACGCGAGGATCCATCTGGGTATTTGTCAGTAGTTGTAACAGTTGTCACAGTTTTAATTTTTCTAATTGTTCCATTTTTATCTGCATAATTTGTTTTAACTATTTTGGTTAAAATTGTTCTTTTTATAATTAAGTCATCATGTTTTATATCTTTTACTTCACTACTTTCACTTTCTTCTGGGTTACCCATTACAGTAAGATCTTGTAATACTTCTTCTACTTTGTCACTAACATCTTCATGTACAGGACTAGATGAAAGTCGATCAGTAGTCAAAGCCGTAGGAGCAACAGGAGATTCATCTACGTATGTTTTTAATACGTCATCTATTACAGAAATTTTTTCACTGGTTTTTGTTATAATAGAACCATCTGGATATTCATCTTCAATTACTGTTTTAGTAGTTGTTTTAATTCGCTTAATATTATCAGATACATTTATAAACTCTTGAGTTATTATAGTCACAGTCGTTTTTCTATTAATCTGAATGCCACCTTCATTTACGACTTCAACTTTTTCTGTTACTTCTTCTTTAGGTTTACCGCTAGATTCGAAACCCTCTGGTATTTCATCTTCAGGTTCAGACGTATAATCTGAAATTAATACTTTAGATTCTTTGGTAACTTCAACAACTCCATTTGGTAATGTAGATTCAGTTATTGTTTCTATAGTTGTTTTAACCTTTTTCTTTGATTTATCACTTGTTGCGAGAATTTCTTTTGTTGTCGTGGTCGTTATAATTTGATAAACGTTTTTCCCGTCAATCATAACATGTCTTTCTTGTTTATCAACGTTAGTTGTTGTATCTTCTATTATAGTGTAATCATTAAGCTCCGTAGTTTCAATTACATTTTTGTCTTCAACATCAGTTAAAGAAGTACTGCAGTCAACTTTAGTTTGTGACGAGCCATCTGGATACTCATCAGTTGTAGTTACAGTTGTTACTGTTTTTATTTTTCTCAAGTTCCCATAACTATCAGCATACTTTGTTTTAACAGTCCGAGTTAATATGGTTCGCTTAATGTTTACATTTTCGTTTACAATATCTTCCGTTTTAGTAGAAACACTTTCTTCAGGCTCTCCTAAAGTAGTGTATTCATTTAATATCTTATCTAGATTACTACTTGAAGCAATAACTATATCTTCTGTTTTAACCTCTACAGTCTTTTGAACATCCTTAGAACCGTCAGGATATTCTTTGGTAGTAGTTACTTCAATAGTAGTCTTTAAAATTTTCTTATTATCACTTATTTTTATCGTTTCTTTCTTTGTAGTAGTCGTAATGGTTTCAACAATGTCTACATTATTCTCCTTAATAACTCGCTTACTTACATCAGAGTCGATGACGGTATCTTCAACATTTTCCTCTGAGTCGTCAGACTCTTCCGAGAAGTCAGATTTAGGCACAGTTTCTTCTTTTTTTATTTCTTTACTTTTACTGGAAGACATTTGGGCAATTTTTTCAGTACTATCTTTTAAATGGCTACTTGTTATAGTTTCAGTCTTTTGGTCACTTGTATCGAGGTAGAATTTGTCTAATTTTGTTTCTTTTGCATATAAATCCATGAGTGAGGTAGACTTAAGGCTGGAAGAACATTCTGATAGTAAGGTCTGTGTATCTTTAGTAGTGGTAGTAGAACCGTCAGAACTTTTACTTAGTGTTGTAGTTTCAATTGTTGTTTTGATATTTTGAGGTGTCCCATCTTCTCTTGAAATTATTTCTTTGGTCGTTACTGTAGTTATTGTTTGCGTAACAACATTTTCACCCTCTTTAATTATTTTAGTTACGGTGTCGGTTTCTGTTTTGATTTTGCCTATGGTTTGCATTAAATTCAAAATATCCAAATCTCCATCATCCTCAATATCACTTTTTAAAGTCTTGGGCACCTTTTCAGTAGACGTAGATATTCTTTGAGTAAGAACATCATCACCTACATGTACAACTTTAGTTATCGTCTCTTCACTTCCGTCAGATTTATCGTATGTAACTTCACTTTGCACACCATCGCTTATTTTGACGTCTTGGAAACTACTTGGCACTTTTGGTAAAGGACTTACGGGAACAGTCGGTGGAGTAGAAACTCTATCGAATTCAGGATAAACTGTTAGAGACTCTATACCTTCCGTCTTGATACCCTGTTGTACAGTTTCGTCGCTAAATGCTTTATGTATACTTTCCATTAAATGCATTGCATTTTCCGGTAACGTATGTGTGGTGCGATCGCTTATAGGTAATGTTTGATCTGTATCTAAAAGAATGCTATGTACCCCAGAATCAGTAGAATCTGATACAAGAATTTCATCTTTAGCATGATCCACTGTTTCTGCTACTGGCTTTATTTTTTCTTTCGAAGATGATATCTTTTCACTAACACGCTTCGAAGACTGTTGTAAGTCACTGTCACCAGTAGATTGTAATTCTTTGGTAACTAAGTCGGCACTAAACAATTTTGGTTTATCTTCTTTTGTCTCTTTTGTGTCTTTAGATTTTTCAGTCTTTTCAGTGCTTTCATAAGAATATTTTTCTTCTAAACTAATTTCTTTAGAAACGTCTTCAGAACTGCTATGCACTAACGTTTGAGCTATAGTGTCTTTGTCTGTGCCGGTGTCATCAGTTAAACGCTTACTGATAGAACTTGACTTTTCTTTCAGTTGACTTTCATATTTGGATACCATTGATCTCTCTTCGTGAAGTAATTTTTCTGTTTCTTGCACAAATTTAGTTATCGATTCTGATTGCAATGATTTATTAATTTCATCATGAGTAGCTTTTTGTAACGATGTTGTTTTAGCCTTCTTATCAGCTGAAGGTATTTTTTCATCCATGGATATTAATTTAGACTCATCAAGCAATTTGTGATCAGATGCTGTTTCGTCCTTTGAAGACACACCATTAACTTTTATAGCACCCTGTTCATCAATATCTTTTTCTTCATACTTGTCCAATTCTTTACTTATTATCTTCTCTTCTAATTTAATATTTTTATCTGATTTAAGTTGGTGCAATTTTTCGATAATATATTTATCATCTACAGATTCATCCACTGTCGATACTTTTTCAGTGGTTTTTATTATAATACTACCATCCGGGTGTTCGTCCTCAATAGTCGTTTTGATAGTCGTTTTAATTCGTCTGATATTCTTAAGCTGGTTATAAAACGTTTGAATTGTTTTCGTAATAGTTGTTTTACGTTTAATTGAAACGCCATTTTCTATTACAGAATCAACTTGTGTAGTAGTTTCATCCACAGGGTCATCAGAAAATTCAAATCCTTCCGACTCGTATGAAGTATCTGATTTTGTCGTATCAGTTGGGGAAATGTCAGCCACATCTATTATTTTATCGACAAAACTAACCTCTTTGCTAGTTCTCGTTATAACAGTTCCATCAGGATATTCATCTTCAACTGTCGTTGTTATAGTCGTTCTGATTCTATTTAAATTGGCTTCTGGATTACTGAAAGTTTGTTCTACTGTAGTTTTCGTAGTTTTTCTATTAATTACAACGTTGTTTTCTGTAACACATTCGACATTGACAGTTGTAAATTCATTTGGTTTTTCTATTAATTGAAAACCATCAGGAACATACTCAGAAGATAAATCCTCGGATTCAGGCTCTTCTTCATCTGTGACTAAACTTGTCCGTTTATCTTGAACATGTTTAGAAAATTGCTCATCTACATCTTTTAACGGCAATTTATGCTCATGTGAAGTAGACGTTGGCTTACTTTCTAACGGACTCTTTGTGACAATATCAGATTTTAATGTGTCGACTTCATCAGTAAATGAAACAGCTTCCGTTGTTGTAATAGTTTGAGTACCGTCTGGATACATCTCTTGAATAACTGTTTTAACTATCGTTTTGTTTACTTTATTACGAGTTTTAACGTTTAATAATACTTGTTTAGTTGTTGTTGTTGTTATAGTTTGCTGTACTAACATACCTTTTCTATCGACAGTTTTTTGTGTAGTATCAGTTTCAATAATGGGTTCACCGATTTCAGAATAGTCATCATCCACTTCAGTCGTATAACCATAATCTGAAATGTAAACTTTGACATCTTTAGTTTTTTCTCTAACACCATCAGGTAATATTGATTCCGTGATAGTTACAATAGTCGTTCTCAATTTTTTACATGACCTGGATTCATTTGTTAAAATTTCCTTAGTTGTAGTTATGGTCAGAATTTGCAAAATACTCTTTCCATTAAGAGTAATATTTCTTTCCTGTTTTTCTTCAGTTACGGATGTTTCCTCAACAATTGAAAATTCTTTTAAACTTGCATCTTTTATGATACAGACATCTTTTTGCTCTTCACTGTCAATCAAATCTTCGTCTGATATATCAGGCACTTTCTCTGATGGCACCGCTTTCTCTGATTTTTCCAAAACTACCTTTTCTATATGTTCATTAACTAGACTGGGCACCATATCTTGTGATATTTCTTCATCGGTACTTCCTAAACTAGGCGTTTCTTTTTCTCCAGTGACGGAGCTCGCCACCTTGTCCTCGTCTAGTTTTGCAGTGACAGGTTCAGCCTTGTCGTCTTTGACCGGGCTAGGTGCCTTCTCGTCTGGTTTCTCAACAACAGACTCATCCTTGTCCTCTTTGACTGGGCTAGGTGCTTTCTCGTCTGGTTTTGAAGTGACATGCTCAGCCTTGTCCTCTTTGACTGGGCTAGGTGCCTCCTCGCCTGGTTTCTCGACAACGGACTCAGCCTTGTCCTCTTTGACTGGGCTAGGTAACTTTTCAACAATAGGTTTTTCTTTGTCCTCTTTGACTGGGCTAGGTGCCTTCTCGCCTGGTTTTGAAGTGACAGGCTCAGCCTTGTCCTCTTTGACTGGGCTAGGTGCCTTCTCGTCTGGTTTCTCGACAACAGACTCAGCCTTGTCCTCTTTGACTGGGCTAGGTATTTTCTCGTCTGATTTTGCCACCACAGCTTCAACCTTGTCTTCTTTGACTGGGCTAGATGTCTTCTCGTCTGGTTTTGCTATCACAGCTTCAACCTTGTCCTCTTTGACTGGGCTAGGTGCTTTCTCGACAACAGGCATGGCTTTGTCCTCCTTGACTGGGCTAGGTGTCTTTTCGTCTAGTTTCTTGACAACAGACTCAGCCTTGTCCTCTTTGACTGGGCTAGGTGCCTTCTCGTCTGGTTTCTCGACAACAGACTCAGCCTTGTCCTCTT
>DVXP01000917.1:0-17089 GCA_018235645.1 Junonia grisea | reverse complement strand
TTAAGCTCCATACCTTCTCCCTAATAGGAGAAGAGGCCTATGCCCAGCAGTGGGATATGCACAGGCTGTGTTACGTTTTTCAGTACGCAATACCGCTTCACCGTAGACTTCCACTTGGAGCCTAGCTTCACGAAGTATCCGAAACAACCCGGTCTGTTTTATTTTACCGGCTATTTAACAATTATGAAAGAACAAAAAAACTAGAACATAATTTATAAGAAGTTGAAAAATTCAGTAGTGAGATGTTTCTTTCACATTTTAGCCAGAGCCTTCCTGGCTTCAGGTCACTACTGGGCTGGATCGTCCGGCAAAGTGACAAAAGATAGGCATTATTCCTTTAATAATTAGCTCTATACATACTGAAAGCTTTGTTGCTGTTTCCGTCACTGTCGAAGTAAAGACAGGTGTCCTTCAGTACACAACACCGCTTTGCCAAGGACTTCCACTTGGAGTCTAACCTCATGAGGTATCCGATACAACCCAGTGTCTTTTATTTTAAAGGCTACAATTAATTATGAAACAACCCAAAACTTACGAGTTTACGAGTAAAACACTTTCCTAGTAATTTCGTAGGAAAGTGTTTTTCCTACATTTTGTACCTGCCTCCTGGATTCACCTCGCTACTGTGCTTGAAGATTTGCACAATTTAATATATTCCTTTAAAAACTAGCCTTATACATACCAAAAGCATTCTTGCTGTTTCCGTCATTGTAGAAATAGAGGCAGGCGTCTTTGAGTACGCAATATCTCTTCGCCCAGGACTTCCACTTGGAGCCCAACTTCATGAGGTATCCGAAGCAATCCGGTCGCGGTATGGAGGAAGGCGGTAGCTTCATGTTCCTTATTGTCACTTCTAACCAGCCATCTCGCTGAAAATTTATTCAAATTATCTTTCTAAATATCTGTTATAATAATAGTTCTTTTTTTGTAGAATATTATTCTTTTACGTTTTCAGGGTTGTCGTTTATTGAAATAGAACTACTCTTCAACGAATTTTAATTGTTTAATAATGATTTTTTTATCACCCCGATGTTTAGAACACGCGAAAAGCGATCGTTTTGCTTTATATTTAAGCTCTACATAGAGTTACAAATTGATGCTTAATTGCACGTAGGTATGATATAATTCCAATATTCATTATTTAACTTCTAAAAGAAGCCGTTGTTTATTGTATAGAAGTTGTGTAGAAGTAATCGTAAGAATCATAGTTTTATAAATTTCGTTTTTTTAATAACTAAAAAGAACCATCTAGCGGCGATTATTGGAATTATTTGAATCCAAGGACATACCATGCATGAGATGGTTTGGGTATGTTAGTTGAAAAAATAATACAGAGAGGGCAGGAAGTCTCCACAAAATATTGTTTTCGTTTGGGGAAAATTAAATAATATTACACTTTTAACACCTACCAATAGTTATAAATTTGTTTTTCATTTGAAATTTATAGAAATTACTTGTACTGAAGCTTATCTAGGTTTTGATATTTATCTTGGATTATACTTAAAGTTAAGGGGACTGTACAAAATAGTATCAAATACTACATAAAAATGATATCGAATGAAGTTTATGGAACGCTAGTATAAAGATTTACCTGATTTCCAGCGTTAATACCGTGACTGAGAATAGCTTGTAGCTGCTCAAACGGATTATTAGTTTTATTCGTCCTCCTCATTATAGTTGTATCCACGGAACCCTCATCTTCAGATATTAGTCTATTACAGAAAACTTACCTGATTATTC
Organism: Junonia grisea; assembly: GCA_018235645.1. Classification (NCBI taxonomy): domain Eukaryota; kingdom Metazoa; phylum Arthropoda; class Insecta; order Lepidoptera; family Nymphalidae; genus Junonia; species Junonia grisea. Next base: position 15,349 of record DVXP01000917.1, on the reverse strand, counting down.
GCATAAATAGGGTATGTCAGAACAGCTCTCCACCTCACAAGCAGCTTCAGCGGTACTCTCTATCCACATCATCCTCAGTTTATATAAAACTATCATAGAAAATTTACCTGATTGCTAGCGTCAAAAGCGTGGTCGAGAATAGCTTGCCATCTCGCAGCAGCTTCAGCGGTGTCAGTCGCCAGCTACAGTCTTGTTCCTCCTCCGCATTATAGATGAAGTCTATAGACCCCTATATTCTTTATGTAGTAATAGAATAGTCTAGACGTTTTACCTGATTGCTAGCATCAATAGCATGAGCGAGAACAGCTCTCCACCTCGCAGCAGCTTCAGCAGTATCAGCCGCTAGCTGCAGTCTTGTTCCTCCGCCTCTTTGGAGACGGAACCCGTGCGGTCGCCCCGCGTCCTCTTCAGTTAGTTGGTAGTTGACTAACATGAGAGCGCCTACTGGGTGGATGCTCTGAAAGCGAAAGGTATAAATGAGAAGTTTTTATGTTGTCGTCTTAGCTATAAGTTTTAAGCAGTTGTAATATACATGTTATTTATAGCTTTGCATCCCGATTTTTGAGTTTGGATTTTTTTTTTATAAAATTATATTAATAGGTTCTGATGTTCGAGCATCTAAACATATTAACATATTATTAAACATTCTAGATTTAGGTACATATTAGGTACTAAACGTAATAATGATTAATGTTTATTGTAAACTGCTGTGCCCCTTCCTTTGATCTCGTGGATCTAAATATAGAATCTTAATAATAGTACCATTATCTTCTAGGAATTCTTTTGTTACTATATTTAAAGTCCCTGTGAATTTCAATTAATATTTAATTACTTCCATGTATTTATTACTTTAAGAAAAATAGTTAAATTTTTACAACTTAAGAAGTAGAAACTAAGAGTACTAGCAACAGACTATTACGGACTATCTGTATCGATAATATTTTATAAGCTGACTAGTCACGAAAAACTAACGATATAAATTTTTATCTTGTAGGCAGTTGATTTTAATCCAATTACCTAAAATGATAAGGCTTCCGGATTATCTTATATGAAGCAAATGCCAACATATTCTCACATTTGAATATATCCAACTTATCAGCTATCACAGGTTCACCAGCCAGAATAACACAAGTAACTCCGTAAGCAATTACTTAGTAGTACAGGCTTTTGTACTTCTTCAGCACGAACCAGCGTTTCGTTCAGTGGTAAGCGTAGTAAGCGCGCGGTACGGCACGCCAAAAGTACCCGGAATATAGTGCGGCTGGACCGCCCTCATGTGCTAGGGATGCTACTACTAGGGTACCATAAAATACTGAGCAGATACATACATATTCATTCTTGTAGTAGTACAGGCAGTCTTCTGTACGAACCAGCGCTTTGCCCAGCGGTGAGCGGAGTCAGCACGTGGGGCGGCGCGCCACAAATACCCGAGGTATAATACAGCTGCGAATGAGTTCTACTACTAGGAGAACATAAGTTACTGAGCAGATACATACAGTGTCAGTCTTGTAGTAGTACAGGCAGTTGTCCCTCTTCAGCACGAACCAGCGTCTCGTCCAGCGGTTACCAGAGTGGGCGCGTGGAGCGGCGCGCCACAGGTACCCGGAGTACAGTGCTGCTGGGCCACCTTCGTGTGCTAGAGATGCTACCACTTCACATGTTCTTGCCACCTGGGAATTTTATTTTCTTTCATTAATCAGTATTATTTTTAACATTAATAATTCAATATTCAATAACTTTATTAGCATTGTCGGTCACACGTAACAAGTACAACCTAGCTGGGACCGTCTTCCATACCCGCCTCCTCAAATTATGAATATCAGTGAACACGTGCTAATTATAATGAAGTTTCAAGTTTGCTTAAATTAGAAAAGATCCAGAAGGGTTGTTGTCAACATTAATATTTTCAAAGATTCTGTTAACACTTTGTGGGTTGGTTATTATTGGTTTATTGCTTATTATAATAATGCCAGATCACTTTTATCATACATCGAAAATACAACCAATTCAAAAGCAGTAAAGGAAAATCGTAATTTATCTGCAACATACAGTAAATTTTACTTACATCTAATTCCAAAATCTCTGATCCAGAGTGAGCTATTTTCACAACTTCAGAATGTGTTTTGTCTAATACATTGATCCCTGAAACATCATACCAATAAATTATAATACTTATCTATGTTACCAAAGAATAAACATTTTTTTAATTGGGGCACTCGTTTTTAAATAATATTCGAGGTATTTTGAAACAGAAATTCATTAAATTAATTTAAATCACAAATATTACCATTAACAGCTATAATGATATCCCCAACTTCAAGTCCCGAAGACTCGGCAGGCGTATCAGGCTCAATGGCCGAAACGACCACCGGCTTGCTCCCGTGTATCCTAAACCCGAACTCTTCATTGCCGCGTCGTACCACTACTGTCTTGTCGCTTTCTGAAGAAATAAATTAAACGGGACTGGAAAATTGTGAATTTAGAATATGATTTAAGAAGTCTTGAAAAAAAAATTGCTTGTTTTTAACAGCATAATTATATCCCCCACTTTGAGTTCCAAAGACTCGGCTGGAATATTGGGCTCGATGGCCAAAATGACCACCGGCTTGTTGCCATGTATCCTAAACCCTTCATTGTCGCGTCTCACTACCACTGTATTGTCTTTTTGGAATTTGGAATGTGTTTTAAGGGGTCTTGAAAATGATTACTTTCACTTTAACAGGTATAATGATAAAAGTACTCTCGAAGCAAAAGACTCAGCTGGAGTATCGGGTTTGATGGTCGAAACGATTACCGGCTTGCTCCCGTGTATTCTAAATCCGAACTCCTTATTGCTGTGTCTCACTACTACCGCCTTGGTGCATTCAGGAGTGATTTATTTTTTACAGGATAGGGGTAAACGAGCTGACATATCACCTGATATCAAGCGAATATTAGAGCTACAAAATGCGTTGCCGGCCTTTAAATTAAAATGGACTGTAAAATTTAGAATTTAGAAAGTGTTTTAAGGAGTTTTGAAAATGATTGCTTGTTTTGACAGCTTTAATTATATCCCCCACTGTAATTCTCAAAGATTCAGTTGCAGTATCGGGCTCAATGGCCAAAATGAGCACCGGCTTGTTGCCATGTATCCTAAACCCGAACTCTTCATTGTTGCGTCTGTCGCTTTCTGAATAGATAAAATATATGGGACTGGATTTTTTCGAAATTGGAATGGGTTTAAAGGAATTTCTTTTTTTTGTCAACAACAATAATCCCTCCCTCAATTTGAGTCCCAAAAACTTAGCTTGCTTCCGTGTATCCAAAACTTAGAATTTCATAGCCACGTCTCACTACCGCCGTGTTGTTGCTTTTTGGAGTAATAAATTTAATGGGACTGGAAAATTTAAAATTAAGAATGTATTTTAAGTGGGACTATGTTATAATTGCTTGTTGTTAACAGTTATTATGATATCTCCGACTTCAAGTGATGAAGATTTAGGCAGAGTATAGAATTCAAGAGCTGAAATGACATCGATAAACGATAAGTCACACGGGCAGGAAAAATTGGAATTTGGTTTGTGTTTTAAACGAGAGTTTATAACAACTTCCTGTTTGTAAAGTTTTGGCTGTACTTACTGAATTTTTGGTTTGTAGAGTGAATGACGATTGTTAACGAGAAGTTAATAGTTAATAATATTCCAGATTCCGTTAACCCTAACCCTGTAGTTGCTGTCGGTCTATCGTACCGAAATAAGTGTAGTTTATCAAAGGATGTTACTAGCGTGAGATTTACTTTATAAGTTTTATCTAAAATCAATATTTTATTCAGCTCGAGTGGAAATAAATCGTCAGCCTGACCTGAAACTGTATCATAACTACCGTTTAGAATTTATTCTCTATATAGTGTAGTCTGCCATATGGAGAAATTTTCAAAGTGAATGTTCCAATAAGTCCGTAAATCAATAATCCCTGACCTAATATTTACGCATCTGAATAGTTCATGCCATAAAAACTCGATTATAAAAGCCAAGAATACGAACGACCGTGACATACATACAAATAGTCGATATTTGAAGGATACATCGGGTTATGCTTAGCATCTGACTTTCGCTAAATGCTCTGGCAAAAATCCAGACGCTATCGAAATTGTTAAACACTTCATTCAGAAAATGTAAGACTAAAGTTCAAGTTTTCGACTGCTAAGTATTTTACGGCTACATTATAAAGAAAAAAAAATAACTGAAATAAAATACAGACAGTAAATTATGAAACCAAATAATAAAAGCCTAATTATTATAAAGATTTAAATTATTTTGTTCTTTATTTTTGTACCAATTACTTCCGTAACTATTATTTTAAAAAAGTTTAAAAATATGAAAGAAAATGTCATTGAATAGTTTACCACTGGGTTCCAAAGCTATAAGCTTATTAGCCTGCGTCTGTCGACACCACACCACCAGCATCAATTTAAATATTTCTTCCAATTTCTGTCTGATATTCCCATTGGGAGCGTTTAAACCTTGGCTAACTAAAAATAAAATAAATCACTAATAAATTTCAGGAAACGTAAAAATAAAACAAATTAAATAAAATTAGTAAGAAAAATGCACTCACAGCTGTGCCGCATTTTCTTAAATTATAAACGCACAATCTTGAACTTCAAATGCCAAAGACTACTGACCGATTCCGCATACTACGATTACACAATACGCGTGCACATTTCAAATTTCACGTATAACACAAACAAGTAACGCAAAAGCTGAATTCCGATGTCGAATCGATAGGATATAAAGTATTTCACTTCGAACGTGACAATATCGTCTAGCCGCAGTCGCGCGTCTGTAACAACTAAGAGATGACGTACGGCGCCTATGTGAAATTAAATTTAGTCCGCTTGAGATCGGTCAGTAACAGTTGCTGATCTTTTTATCGTTGTATTTTTTAAATAAAAAATCGTTTTTATCAACATGACTCAGTAGACAGAAATCTTTTTAGATAGAACTAGAATTAAAAACGTCGATGACGATGTCACGGTTGGATAATTTAGAAAAAAAATTTCAATGACAAAGGTATGATTGCATAAGTGAACAAAAATGTTCGTGCCAATACAATAAAGATCAGAAAATTCAGGGGCTTCACCGAAAATAAAAAGTATATAAATATAGAGTGTCAAAAATAGAGTTCACGTCACAGTTTGGAAGTGGATCAGTTAGCGTACGCAGCGTTAACGAGTGTGACGTAACTGCGGTAACACACGATGGACGTTTACCTTTTAACTGAATGCCTCGTATTGTTATTTTCAAGTTTAAAAGTCGGAGTGTTATATGAGAACTGTTGAAGAAAATTACGTAATAACGTAATAAGATCATATTGTGATAAGATAGTATTATATAAATACTAATATTAAGAGAAATATAATATATTCTATTTAGAAAATGTATTTTACCAGAAAAGCTATATTAAATTTTATTACAAAAAATTACAAGTTCAGTTTATTCAAGTAAAACACTAATAATAACAAAAAGAAAAAATATTTTGGGTTAAATCTGCCCCATCGATGGTGATGGATGGTTTAACAAATATCTATTTATTTTATTTGAACAGACAGTTAAACGTATTGTTGTTTTACAATAAAATTAAAGAAAATAAATAAATAAGTTAACTATTTACTTATTTTATATAAAACGGTGTAAAACCTGAAACAACAGTACCAGGAGTTCATAAAGATTCAGGAGTCATTACTTACCGAAAGTATTATCCGCCTGTCGTCGGTTCAGCTCGATGCAAGCTCGTCTATGTACGAGTCTGTGTGTGAGCGCTGCATAGCGCTTGTTGAATTCCGATTCTGATTCCGTTGGGTCCTCTTGTAAGTCTACTGGTTCTATCATATCTGGTGACAGTTTTATATTGTGGATTTAAATGTTTATAGGTCATTATATCTTTGCTTATTTATAATATTAATGGTAAAGTGAGTTTGTTTGTTTGTTTGTTCCGTTTTAAGGTATAGTTAAACTTAATTAAATAATAGGATATTTTTTATCCCGGAAACATAGATGATAAAACGATGTTTCTTCGGGAACAGTATCCATGCGGGAAAAGCCGTGTGACATCACATGTGTTAAAATATTGCGATTTACCATGAATTAGTGGTTGTTGGTTCTTGGTTGGTATAAATAAAGAGTATGTACCTCTTCATACTAAAATCAAAACACATAACAAATAAAAACAAACATGCTACCTGGTGGTATCCGAGTCCAGTTATCATCGTTTTCAGATAGAAGGATCCAGTTCCCACACCACCACGGTGTTGCGTACACGCCCTTTTCGTCCTCCGCGCCTTCTGAACTACCTGAACATTCTTCATGTTCTGAACATAATAAATATTGATTGCAATTATACATTTTAAAGAGTTATTTGAAATTACATTACAGAAAAAAGTAATATACGTAATTTTGAAGATAAATTTCTTTATAACTAATAAAAATACTTGAAATTGAATTCAATACTGACAACTACAATAACTAAATTATTATATATTTAATCATCACATATTGTTTCAATTACCAGAAACTGAGACAAAAAAATTAATGTCTTCAAATTACTGTTTTAGAACGCCTGACATAAATATAGAGCAATTTGTTTATTCTTAGCAATAGTAAAATCAAATCGTCAGGCTATAGCTTGCGTAAAAGCTTCTTTAATATTTTTCTAGCACAAAAAATGTTTAGTACTTTTCTTTATTTTATAAAATGATATTGTGTAATATTTTTATTTATTAAAAACACATACCTATGTAGGTCTAATAACTTACCGTCAGGGTCAACACTAGCGTTAGAGCCAGCGAGTTTGTCGAGGCTGTTTCCAGCAGATCGCGCGATACGAGTTTCTTGAGGTTTTTCCATCCCCGAATATTCTTCTTTGCCCCTTTCTTCTGACTGTTAGATACGTTAAAATATTAACAGAAAATGTGTTTTTAATTTTAACCATTAAACGCTTTGAATTATGAACAAACACATGTTCGCAAGAACAAAGTTTCCAGTGAAACAATAAGTGTACGGAGTATTTGTACTAAAAATTTATAATCTACTAAATGGTGTCAGATCTACAGCCTTTAAAATGAAAGTTAATTGGCTAGTGGGATTTCAATCCTATTTTTGGACTACGTTGGAAAATATCTATGATATACAATCTGTATATGAAAACTATAATGGTTTCTAATACGTGAAATACAAAAAAATGGAATTTGGAAGATGGAATCTGTGTAAATGTGTTAAGAAGAGACATTTTGCGATCATTCTTTCTGTTTTTTTTTTCTCATCATACTTGTATATATGTTTTTTTTTACTGATACTACAAATAGCTTATAAAATGACTTTATAAAACAGAAGAACCTGTAAATGAGCACAAAAACTAAATTCTATTACATAAGTATGTTATATATTAAAATTTATACCTTCGCACGAACATCAGACCGATGACGATAATGCCGAGACTTATCTTCAGATCGATATCTCTTGTCAAGTTTCTTATATAATCGAGCGCCACTTGTATGCTTCTTAGCAACTCCGCAAGACGGAGAATCTGCGAAGCCGGCCGGTGCAGGAACAATGTCAGGGGTTGCATCAGCGTAGGATTCCTTAAAATTATATTCACCGTAATCTATTTGGTAAAAATGTAATTCTAATAGAATTACAATGAAATATTTAACAAATTTTGTTCAACGGTGTGATAACCATTAAATTGTTAATTAAATTACCCTTTCTTAAAGTGAATTAAGGACACTTAACTATTTTTTAAATTTATTTTTTTGAAATGCTTAACTTTAATAAGATGTAATCTCTAAATTTGGAAAAAAATTTGAAAACTACATTTTTTGTAGGTTCATCAAGACTCTAAACGTTTTTAAATTTTTTATGGAAACACTTGGCATAAGAAGGAAATAAAATTAACTAAAATATAGAATAAAGATTCTTACATCCGTATGTGATGTTCTTGAAGTCCGGCTGTCATGATCGTGAGCGGCGGTAACGATGTGGACCTCCTTCCCACAATGTAGACAATGGGCCTTTGCCTCACATTCCGCGACCAGGTCGTGCTCAGTGTGTTCCGAATAGAACACGGAGTCCGATCCTGGTGAAACGGAACGTAGAGATTCTGCTGAAGCCGCCTTGGCAAACTTTCCGTCAGCTGTTACAGAAACTACTCTTGCATTCACTGCTTTGACATAAGCAGGTTTTACGTTGGGATAAAATGGAATAAGAAATCGAGTTTACCAATAGTGTACTAGTAGTACAATAGCGTGATTCAATTACATTTATACATAATATTATGTTGGCACTATGTAATAAATATCGCAAATCTGGTTAAGGACTCGTGAAACTCGAAAAAATAAAAATAAAAACGACTTAATAATTATTGGAAACTGCGTTCAAATTTATATAATCTTTACATTTACATATACACCTTTAGAAATAGCCCCATAAATAAAAATGTGATGTTGCCAAAATTTTGTGTCGCTGACTCACTACATTATGGCAAGTAGGTTCATATTGTTACTGCCCGTAAATTCTGTTAACCTCCTTGCCACAATGAAGATAGTGGGCCTTTGCCTCACATTCCGCGACCAGGTCGTGCTCAGCGTGTTCCGAATAGAACAGGGAGTCCGATCCTGGTGAAACGGAACGTAGAGATTGTGCTGAAGCCGCCTTGGCAAACTTTCCGTCAGCTGTTACAGAAACTACTTTTGCATTCACTGCTTTGACGTTTTATGTTGGGACAAAATAACATAACAAACGTGGTCGACAAAGAACTCAGTACAGTGATATAATTCATCTCATACATAGTTAAAGACTTGCAAAAATTGAAATAATTCCAAACTTACTTATTACCATTACTGGAATTTGCGTTAAAAATTGCATAATCAGCATATATGTGGTAATGTGGTATACATTTTTAGAAATAGTTCCATGAATAAAATAAAGATGACGCTACAATTTAGTATTGATGACTCGCTACACTGTGGCAAGAAGGTTCACATCGCTACCGCACGATGTGGACCCCCTTGACACAATGTAGACACGGAGTCCGATCCTAGTGAAAGGGAACGTAACGATTTTGCTGAGACTGCATTTTCACTGCTTTGACATTTTTGTTTACGTTGGGACGAAGTGAAATTTAACACTAGATTAATTTAATTGCATAAACTATTTATCACCTATAATTTATCGTTACTAATGTTTAAAGTAAACTGTCATTATATCCAATTAAAATACAGTCAAAGCTCCTTATTAACGGGGGATACGTTCTATTTTGTCGTAAATACAGAATCTGTGAGTAAGGAATGACATTTTTTTATGGAGGTTAAATTCAGTCCGCGAATAATGAAAATTCGAATAAGCGAATCGTACCTAATTGAGGCTTTTAGCATACTGCAATAGGTAAGGAAATCAAGTAAGAAATTAAATAAAGTGATAAAATATTACGTTACTTACCTGGAACTTGCTTTTTATGATGCCTTGGTGAGGTAGAGGGACTTTTTATATATCGTAATGGAGTCAGCCTCGATCCGGCACTGTTTAGAGTTCTGGCAGTTTCGATATCTTCCGCTTCTAAGGAACTTAAGCAAGGAATCGTCGGTATAGACTGCTTCCTACGAGGCAGGCTTCCAGGTAATGATATGCTTTCATTAGATCCACTTTTTCTCCTAGGTCTGAAAATATTTTTGTTTTTTATAATATTGGAACAAAATTTATTTGTATGGTGTATTTTAAATAAATGAAAAAATATTACCTATACGCGGTATGATTATGACTATTAGCAGTTGGTGATTTTGCCGTATTATTATTGTTATTCCCTGATTTACGTCTAGGACTGTCTCGTAAACGTCTATGTTTTCTAGGAGAGACGTTTCCATTACCAACACCTGTAATTAAATATTTAAGTTTCATATGGCAGCTTCTGTTCAATTTCATATATTGATCAATTTAATAAAACATACCTTCTTTCCTGTATTGTTCACTCGAGTCATCTGAAGTAGGTATATTTAAATGTAGTTTGACATTAGATCCTATAGTATCTCTTCTATCATAATGGGCCGGTCTGTAACTACCATCAATTGTTTTACTTTGAGTAGGACTTTTTGCTTTAAGTTTTGTTCTTTTAACGTATCTTTCTCTTTCGTTCGGCCTTTTGTTGTCATTTTCTTTTTCTTTAATGATCTTTTCCTTTATAGATTTCTCAATATCTACTACTTCTCGAGGGGATGACTGAACGCTTTTTGTTTTTTCTATAAAGTGTGTTTTCTTCTTTCTAGGTTCAGGTGCTTTTTCTTCTGAAGGTGACTTTGCGCTTGTAGCTTTAAATGCGTTGCGGTCTGAACGATGATTAACTGGTTCAGGTTCTTTATCTTTTTTACCCCAATCATCTTGTGAGGTTGATATAGAATCATCATAAGATTTAGAAAATTCTAATGTAAAGGCTTTCTTTTTCCTCCGTTTGTCTTCAGATACCCATGATTTTGGTCTACACGTAGATCTATATTTTTGTGAATGCTTATACGCTGAAAAATAAAACCAGTTAGTTGGATATTTTGATAAACATCATTAAGGTTTTAAATAATAAATAATTACTTAAACCTCCGTCGTCATCATCATCAATAGGACTTTCATAATAACCTGATGATGAATAATGTACACTCCTTTCGTCATCCGACAGTGAGCCCTAAAAGAGAATAATGTATCAAAAGATATTGGTTAAATTAGAAAGTTAAAACATAGGCTAACTCAGCAATGAAAATTTTTAAGCTAATGCCTTACCACCATTTTAGGAACTAGTTGCTCTTTTTGTTCACCAGTAGAAACTTTCTTTTCTTCTCTAACCTTAGTTTCTGGCTTTTCTAGTTTCTCTGGTAATTCTTTTATTTTTTCTACAGTAACTTTATCCGGTACACTTTCTGTGACGTTAGGATTTGAACCACCTATACTATAGCTACCGCTTGAACTACTTTTACCACTAATCGCATCACGTGATATCTGTGTAAAAAAAGAATGTTTATAAATAGATGACTTCATCTATTTATTTTTAGGAAAACCTGACAACATGAAAACATATTATAACTTACTGGTTTCCTTACAACTTCCTCTTTTGCTTTTATAACTTCAGTCTTAATTTTTCTATTCGTTTCAATAGGTGTTATATCAGCTTTAACTTCTATTCTTTCAACTGAAGCTTTAGGTAATCTATCAGGTAGTGGCAGTGGCGGCGATGCCAAATTTGGTACTATAAAGTCATCACTTATTTCTAATGGTGGAGAAAAGCTTGGAACTATTAAATCTTCGGCTACATTATCAGTTTTGGTAGACGAATATAAACTGGACGCGCTTTCAAAGGAAGACCCTTCTTGCGCTTTGTTATTATTTTCAGAATCTGTTAACATAAAAAAAATAATAAGTTAAGAGCAATAAATTTTGATATAAAAAATAATAAGAGTATCCTTACTATGGTTTTGGTTTTTACAATTACTTTTCTTCGAACTATCAGAGTTAGCAGTTACATAATCTTCAGTCGTAGTCGTACTCTCTGATATATCTGTTGTATTGATTTTGCCTGAATCAGTTCTTGCTAAACTAGTTTCGCTACTCGCTGCTTTCGCTAGAGATGGTTCTGAAGGAGACTCGACGATTTGATTGGGTATTGTACCATTCGGCTCCTTTTGCTGAGCTTTCCTTTGTAATTCCTGCCTTCTTGATGGACTTAAAGCTCTTTCTCGCTTTTTGTTAATAAAACTAGGAGTTCTCTTAAATGGTACATCAGATAAATCTAAACTGGGATGAGTGATTGCTATGGCTGGAGTATGGTTAGCTTTCATTGTTATAGTTGGCGATAAAATTTTGGATATGGTTGGCTGTTTCGTTATTGGTAAAGTGATATTAGGAACAACAGCTGGAGGCGATAGTGATGCCCTTGTATGTTGCGCAGAACTTGAACTAGACGTATCTAACTTATTTCGTGGTGAAGTCGGTGATTGGCTCTGAAAATTATTAAGAATAAATAAGGTATAACATAGCATCAAACTTTGATAAATAATCGTATATGTATTCAATTTTGTTTTATATAGGTATTATACAACATATCATAATTGAAACACTTACTTGAGATGCATCAAATTCTTCGTCTAACGCGTCTGTATCTAATGAAGATCTTTGCTGATGTTGCAATAATAATAATTGTTTTCTTCTAGACGTTGGAGTTAATAATGCTAATGCCCCTGGAGACGTTGCTAAGGAACTAAGATCAGAAGAACTGTAAAATGAAACATAACATGACAAATTTAAAAATAAAAATATATGTTTATATTATTTAGCTTTTATTACCTTATCACAGTTCCATTATCAGTGCCAGAATCAACCTGAAGGACAGTCGTTTGTGATTCATTCCACATTCCGTCAGAATGATCCCTAAAAAGTGAAACAAAAATTAGGAACACACATTCTTTACTTGTCTTTTAAACATTTGTTTGGATAAATTAGAAATATCAGACCTGCTTTGATCTACAGTCAGTGATTCACTGGAAGCACAAGGTGAATTTTTCTCAAGAGGCGCAAGAATAGTAGTAATGTTATTAGATATGACTGCATGTTTTGTTTTCTGTTCGACGTCAATATCACAGCTTATTGGATCTGGTGACGCTGGACTTGACTTAGCAGTACTGAAAATTTTATTTACCCATAAATAGCTACATTTAAAAATATATTGTTTAACGTGGAGATTTTTTAAGTAAAGTGTATTATCACTAATTTCTATTATTCTTAAGAGTGTATAAGATCTATTAAAAACTAAGCCGTGAAGATTATGTACATAATACCTACCCATCCAAAGGAATTTCTTCCTTCTCAACTCTCTCTGTTTTCTCCTCAAAACTTACACTTCGAATTCTAAATGGTTCATGCTTGTAACTAATATACTTTTCATGAAAATCTTCATATGGTGCATTTCCGTCTGAAGAACTACGAAGAGAATCACATGATCCAGAATGAGTGAAAGCGTAAGCATTTAATATTTAAAGAGTTATTTAGAATTAAGTAGCAAATATTTATTAAAAGACCTGCATCAAGCGTTCAAGTTGTCCAGTCGGTGGGTGATGATAAAGTATATGAAGTGTGCAACTAAATCTAATTGCAATTTAAATTTATTAAAAATCCTCTACTTATACTAAATATAAGTTTAATATTCAAATTACCTGAACGAGCCATCCGGTTCAAAACCAAAAATGCCTTCGTCTTTAATGGGAGTTTGGCTGTAGTTTTGAGCTATGTATTGCCGATACATTGCTTCTCTTTCACGATCTTCTTTAGTCATATTTTCTTGACTTGTTGACATTACTATGGGAGCATCTTTAATACCTTCGGCGTTGGTGGAGATTTCTGTCTTTCTCCTATTATATATAAGAGAAAAATACTATTTTAGTATGAATAAAAAATTAAAAACAAAATGTGTACATTGAGTGGGTACTTACGCGTCTAATAATATTTCTCCTTCAGACAATGTTTTTTGTAATACTCTTTTATTTTTCCTTTTTAATGTTGTAAAAGGTATGGCTTCTTCATCGGGTCTGGGCTCGAAATCAATGATAATTTCTTTTTCATTCTTTTCACTATCGTCAGTTGTGGTGGCAGAAGTCTCAGTCGATGGTTCCGATTGAAATGTCGAGGTTTTTGATAATTGATGTGAATTAATAGTCTTTTGAGATGCATCACTAGTGCTTTTAGATAAAATTGATCGCAGCGATCTCTCTCCTTTGGCTTGTTTAGCTATTTCTTGCTGCAGATATTCTAAATTCCTTCGATTTAAAGCCATACTTTTTTCAATAGTTTCTATATCATCATCAATGGTATCATCTCTATCGCTTTCGTGAATAAACTGGAAATTCTGTTGAAAGTATTCTTGAGCTTGTCGTTGTAAAGCACTAAGTTCTGAAGATTTATCCACTTGTGATGACGCTACTGATTTCACAGATGATGATGTTACATCGTCTGAATCTCCTCTTTGCAAAAGTGGTGACGTCGGCATTACATTAGTAGGTGAGCGAGGGGACCGAGGTGGTTCTTCAGATTGTGTTCTATGAAGTTTTTCATGATCCGTTCCAATTATACTACAAAAAGCAATTTATTTATAATATATTTTTTACTATTTGTCTAAAAATACCAACATGCTCAATATTACCTGTCTATATCTACAGAAACGTCAGTTTGAGTATCACGACCAGCTAGTCTATCACCGCCGACTTCAGAAAAAGATTTTGTTAATCTACGTACACCTACTGTATAACCATTTGTTTGAACGCCAGCTGCGACCATTTTTACCTTTAAAACAGAAAAAATTAGTCGTTATTTTTGTTGGGAATTTGAGATTCATAAATTCAGTTTTGGTTATATAATAACTTACCCTTTTAATAGTTCTGGGACTCAACGATAGATAATTAGGTGGGAGCGGCTTTCTACCTAAACAAACTTCAGTTTGAGTAGCCTGTGTCCTCATTACACCTTTTTTAATGGAATCTGAAAATGACAAAACACATTTTTAGAACAAGTTGTACTATCTTGTATTTAAGCCCAATTTTTTTTTGGCAACCGGAAATAATACATTGTATATTCACTAATCTTTAATTTAAAAGTAATTTCATTAGAAAAACAGATACCTGCAAAATTTGCTTTGACATCTTAGTGTAAAAAACTAACTTAATCCATACCTAAAACAACAACTTTTGGCGCTTCAGTCTGTGTGGGACGTTGCACTGGTGGTATGGTATGAGCTGGTAGCGGTGCGATCGGTGGTGGATAATGTATGGGAGCCGGCGCCTGCGCAGCTATGTACGGTGGATACGGCGGGAACGGCTGGAACATTACTGGTAGAGTTGCGTACGGCTTGTTTTCTGGCTGTAAAATGATATGAGTAGATTAATAAAACGTTTTATAATGTAGAAAATCTTTAATAGACATAAGGAAGTCTGAATGCGGATTCTTAAGGTCTTTGATTTTGGGTCATGGGTTCAAGGGTTAGAATTTTGTCCCAAGTCAAAATCCCAATAACATTTTTAATAATATTTTTGGGGTAATGTACATGTACATGGAACAATAATCTTCATGGCTTTGCCCAGTGTACCATTTGGATAGATAACAAGTATATTTTATAACATATTTTATCAACATTATTATAAAGTGTCATACAAATCTATTGCATAATACTAGTAAGATAATATTATAAAATAACGTGAAAGTACCTTCACAACACGCCCATCAATCAGTCTCTCACAGTCTCTCCTAAATCTACTACCACTAACGGCAGCCGGCATCACCGAATCGTCAAAAGT
>DVXP01000916.1:0-17113 GCA_018235645.1 Junonia grisea | reverse complement strand
ATGGCGCTTCAAAAGATACTTCATCGAAATCGTGAAGCGGGCTCTCTTTCCCTATATGTATTATTCTACTCTTTGGCATAGCGTTATCCTTTCTATAGCTACCTATATCCACGACCCAACAGGTGGGTTGTGGGCACTGAATGTGTTAAACATGATGTAACGCGAATGAGCACCGCCCCGGTACTATTATAATTGGAAAGTGAGTTTGTTTGTTTGTTCTGTTTTCACGCTATAACCACTGCAACGATTGCTATGAAATTTTGTAGATATAAAGGTAGAAACCTAGATTAAATATTAGGTTACTTTTCATCCCGGATAACCTTTTTTAAGAGAAAATCGATAAACGATGTTCCAATTTGAATTGAACCTGCAATATCTAGTTTTTCGTAAAGCGATCCGACGATGGAATCCAGCTTATGGACCCAGGTGGGCCGATATTTGTTTTGTATGTAAAGCTGATCCTGGAATCCACCAAATGATCTCTTCCTGTGGATTGTTTAATTTTCTATAGAATTTAGTTTTATGGCCTTTGCAATAAATCATTGTCCAGGGCAACTTGCTTTTCCTCCTGACGGCACTACGTTATCAAGTCTTCAAATCATCTAACGCATGTTACGGGTATTGAACTTCATTTACCAATGTAAAAAAAATATTTATCTTATTTTTCGGAATACTTTTATTTACAAGACTGATTTAGTGGTATTCTTAGTGGGTAAGTAGAATGATTTGCAATTAAAAGCCATAAAAGTTGTGTAGTTAATACAGTTTTATCGGGGTTAATATATGAATATTGGTGTATTGGTCTCATCCATTTTACTAGTAGCATAATGCACAAAAATACCATCACTTTCGTCATGTCTACTTTAAAGGTTTAAGTGAGTAGAATGAAATAAAAGAAAAGTATTTTTTGTAATTACTTATAATACAATTAAAACTATTTGTTATCAAATTGATTAACACATTATTAAACATAGTAAAATTCTACATCAGAATTTGCAATTACAATGACCAAAAAACAAGCAAATTCATAATAATAATTTTATATCTACTAGTCAAATTATTTACTAATAAGGATGATGATGCCTCATGAGTCATAATTAAAATAATACAAATGCTCGTCATTAACCATTCGTGAAATATATCAAACTAAATTCATAACAATTCATTAATATAATAATGATCTTCCTAAATCACAAAATACTCACTCTGGGGATATTTCGCATAATGAAATATTTAAGTAGTATCTTATGTATACTGCACGAATTCAGTATGCATTATTTATCACAGCACTTGCAAAGATTGCGATGTCAAAAGACGTAAATATTTACAATTAAAACAGTTCATGCACAGTAGGAAACCCCAGAGGAACGTCTGAGACTCTAAAACAGAGTAACGTGTAACATTACATAATGATTCTCAAATATGTACTTATAATAAGTATTAAAAATCATAATCGCTTATCTGCGATGGCGGCGCTTTTTCTTATTGCGAGCGGCGTTGGCCGGCTGCGGCGGCTGCGAGGGGCCGCTCGACGAGGACGGAGGGGGCACGGGCGGCTGCGCCACGCTGAACGTAAACACGTTGTCGTGCACGAAGCCGTTCTGCCGCTGGCTCGCCACCTGCGCCTGCACGCGCGGCGGCACCGGTTCCACCGGCCCGTTCAGCGCCGCCCGCAGCCGCTGACGCATGCGTCTACGCGCATTCCGCGACAGGTGGGTTCCGTTCGACATCTGGTCGTTCTGAGCGGCCGGCTGAGATTCCACTTCGGACGACTCCGACGTACGACTTCCGGAGTTCTGGTTCGTCGTCGACGAGTTCTCGATTCTGGCTCGAATTTCGGCTTCGGAGCGCACTAGCGCAGTCGCTTCGCGTCCGAGTGTGGCGAACGCTCGAGACAGCCTCGCGACGTCGTTCTGCAGGTCTTGCAGGAAGGGCTCCAGGTTGTTGGAGTTGTTCTGGTTGTTGCCGCGGTTGGCGATGCGCAGCACGGCGCGCGGCTGCGCCTGGTTGGCGAGCTGGTCGGGCGGCGTGCGGCGCACCGACAGCTTGCCGCTGATCATGGCGGGCGCGACCAGTGCTCTCGCGTCCATTTCTTTAACCAGCAAGCAGTGTCCACGCTTTTTCAACGAACCTTCACAGGATCTTACTGACCATACCTATAAATAGTAAATCAATATGTTAGTCTAAAGCGAAGTATAAAACAAATATGTGTATACAATTCTATCCTTATTTACTCACACAATCTGAAAAAATAGCTTCACGGTCATTACCACAAATGGTAACTGTATAATTAAACGCGTGAGCTACCCAGGGTGATGCAGCCATTGTCAGCCACGCACAAACTGAATCGTCTGTGAAACAATAAATATTAATTAATAAAAATAGTAAAAAAAAACTTTGTGTAATTTTTATTATACCTAGAGGATTATTAAAATTAATATGTAAAAGCAGTTGCCCTGTCTTTAAGTGTCTGGAAGTGTTATCTTAAGGGTAGTGTCAAACCATTAATTTTAGTAAAATGTGGATTTCTTTGTATTTTGAATAAAAAATGTAAGTTTAAGTGCATAAAATGTTTTATATCAATATGTATGGCGACAGAATTCAATTTTCTATTCTGAAACATAGAGATAGCAAATTGTATCCTAGATTACATAGATAACATATGAATCTTTTTATTTCATAGAGTTATGGCCAGCTCACACTATCGACTATTATTGCTAACTTAAATTTTCCATACATATTTGTAATGACAAAAAAGGCCTAGCCTATCTCGTCCTTGGTGTGCACAGGCCATTATGATTATAAAAGGATATAGATAATATAAGACGATACTTACTACTTAATTCTATTGTCAAGAAGAATATACCCATGTCAGATATTCTTATAGCTGTTACTAATTTGCCAGGCACTGTTGAAAATTGCCAAGCTTGTAAATACTCTCCATTTTCAGACCGACCCTAAAAACGAACATTGGAATAATGAAAAAAAAAATGCTTCAGGCCAGAAAAATTAACCTTATTATACCTTATAAATATACAAGCACTACTATTAGCATACATTATGGTAGGGGAGCTCGGTATGCTAAATTTGTAGTGACTAGAGCGTCGTGAGGACCGATTGGATTTTGAAGATTAGATGCTAAAAAGAAAAAATGTTTATATGATGTTTTACATTTCACTGGTGAGGGGAGCTTGTACAGGGTTTCGAAAATGTAAAAGAAACGAAATATCACACGGAAATACTCGAGCGCGTCAGATATTGACAGGGGATGTTAAGTGAACCCTCTAATAACTCCTACTCAAAATACTGACGATTTGAATGCGACCATAAGTCATGGCTCATGTTTGAAAATGCAAATAGTTGCTTTGAATACCTTAAAGTACAACAGCGCGTCAGATTTCGATTCAAAGTATTCATCTTGATGTCTTTGTCGTCCTGGCCGTTAATCTGACAATAAATGTCATGGGGGAATTTCCTTAATAGAACAGCTTAACGCAAACCCCCCAAATTTAAGTTTTCATATTATGGTAGGGGTACATTATAGGGTGCAAGGTTTCTCCCCATATTATTTTCTGACGCGCTCGAGTAACTGAAAAAATCCCCTCTTGGGCAATATATAAAATTTGTTAACTTTTTTTAATAGGGGATTTTATTTGTTAATGTAAAATATTTTCTTAGAATTTTTTAAATGGATTTTATTATTAATGAGATAACACCAGTATCTCTGACCTAACAGTGTATTCTTTATACAATAAAGTGGCCCTCAATATGTTAAATATAATCATACCGACACCAGGCACTGTATATGGCACCTCACCTCAAGTAGATCTGGAGCATGAAAATAACGAAGATGATTAAGTAAACGAGCAGATGGTAATCTTTCTCCATTGCCATTTTTACAACAAAGACAACGAAAGAGACCTTTGCAGGCTTGTGGTGGTCTTTGTGCTGGTTCCTGAAAACATTATTTTAAATCAATTAAATAATATCATTCAATAAAATCAACAGGGAATTAAGAAATGAAACAAATGACTACAGAATAGAATAATTTTAAGCAGGTAGATATTTTTTATATTTAAAGATACTAACATTTGTAACTGTAGGATTGGTTTCTTCTTCATCATCATTAACATCATTTTCACACTCCCCTGAGGTTGTTTCCTTAGCTGGTGTGCTGCTTTCTGAAGAGCCAGAGCCTGTGGTAGCCTTGTTGCCCAATTTCTAAAAACATTTCAAAAACAACATTTAAACTATGCATTCCATTGAAATAACAAAATAAGATTAAATAAACATTTAAGTTATTACATACAAAAGAACGCAGCTTTCTAAAATTGGCTATTAATTCTTCCATAGCATAGTTGCGTGTGCCGAAGAAAAGAGCACGGCAAACAGGGCATACGTCCAGGCGCATCTTGCAACGGCCGCAGACATGGTGCCCCTCGTTACATTGAAATATCTGTCCCGTAGGTATTTCATAGCACACCGGACATTGCAACAAGTCGTCAAGATTCAGCAGTGATTCCGGCTGTACACAAAGTAATAATTTTTGTGATGGTAGAAACATTAATGTTTTAAATATCTTATTTATCTCTGTTTAGTTAAATTAGCAAGATGATTTATTTTATGGTTAAAATTCACTGTTCATTGTTTTTTTTTCATATTTAATCAATAAAAAGCTTTAGGATTTAAATTTACCATGTCCAATTTTATTATATACTAATTGATCAACAAACTTTGAACTGCATAACAGTTGATTACTTAATTTTTAATGTAAATGGTAAATAAAATTTTTGCAGGCAATTTTTTGGTTCCCTAAGGACCATCCTCATACTAATATTCTAAAAAGTAGTTATTACAACTGGTTCAGCTTTTCTCAAGATTTATGCTTGGAAACAAGGTCAACAACTTATTTTTATATAGAGAACAACCTAGGTATATCATACTTTGATTTCAATACCAATTCTTTAAAATAATGTGTATTATGAATTATTAAAAATTAATACTTTAACTAGAAGACATTACATAATCAAATCTAGGCAATGAATATGCGGAAAAGAAATAAAGAAAAATAATATACCTATGTAATATACATATTCTACTCAAAATATAATAAGTATATTATTACAAAAAATATAATATTAACACTTTCACATACAGAAAGATAATATAATTTAATGTTAAATGTAATATAGAATTAATAGGCATTGTTTATATTTTTCATATCAAAATTGTTAATTTATGTGATAGTATTAAATTAATGTTATAATATATTAACACTCTTTTATATTGCATTCCCTAGAAGTAAAAACTAGCGTATCTATCATTGTGAAACAATATTAAAATCAAGTCACTATAAGGCAAAGGCCTTGTTAAAGTGTTTTTCAAGGAAACTGAAATATAATTAAATTATTTTGTGGGTGTTTTGTACATATCTTCTTTTTTAACATTTTGTAAACCTAGTTAAAAAAAAATTTTGGCTTTGTACAGATATCTTTTCTACTATAAGTGATGGAACTCCTATGGAACAGAAATAGCATTTGATAGAAATAACACAAAGAAATAGGTGGATAGAAAACCAGTTGTTACACTATTTATGCTACTATAATTTAGGATTTCAATTACAAACAATTATGGATTTAATGGTCAAAGATACTTCAAACAATATAATCTAAGCAGTTCTTTGCGTGTGGGCATTTATACACATAAATAAAACCTATAATTATAAATTTTTAACAACACGTTTTTCATACGGTAAGACATAATTATGAATATACCCACATTTTATACATCATAAAATATTGTTATCCATGATAAGCAAATTTTAAATTGTTAGCATCCATGACAAAAACATAACATTGGCATAGTAAGTTTAATAGCACGTAGCATCTAAAATGTTTTAGAATCTATTTGTATAAAAAATTCAAGACATAGAAAATTATAAATATTGCGTAAAAATAGTAAAACTACAAATTCATAAGAATAAATTTTAAATAAAAGGACACGTTTATGCAAAACACGTCTTTAAAAACTATCGACCAACCGACAAGGTTGAAACAATGGAAGTTTTACGGATTTTTATTTGTATATGGATGTAATATACGCACCTTCACCTCTGCTTTTTCTACCATTTTGTAAGTTTTTATTTATTGTGTATAAACTAAAATTAAACCTTATTAAACTATAAGCAGACGACACGATGTTAATAAAATGAAACACAGCTGTGGCTGTTACAAATGGCCGACTCGACAATTCGACATTACAAAAGCCAGGGTCAGTGTTGCCTAATCCCTTACCTCATCCTAGATTTTTATTCTAAATTAGACAGATAGATAGATATCTAGATACAATTATCTATCTATTAGATAAATATATCTACGCAATATTCTTCATTCGATATTAAAATATTTTTAGGTATCTAAATGTTAAATTTTTATTAGATATTATTAGATATAGAACGACAAACTTTAAAAGAAGATCATTTTAGGTCGACGAATCACCTACCGATCAAAACAAAATGCCTTATGGCTCCTCCACACATCAGCGAACTAGTTCGCGAATGCCATTAGCGAACTGGTTCGCTAATGTGTGGAGGGCCTGATTTGCCCATGGGTGGTAGGTATTTGACGTTGGCACATGCTAATTATTGTTTCTATTTTCTATTGTTTAAAATTATTTTTTTATATTTCTGTTATATCTAAATGTAAAATGTTAGAATTGAAATCAAGATTTTTCAACGCTATAACACCCCTCTTTTTGGTCGGGGGTTAAAAAACCTGATCTTTACAAGCATTCAAAATTCATATTCTTTCTTATATTTTTTTATAGGATAGGGGGCAAACGACCTGACAGATAACCTGATGGAAATTGATTGCTGCCGCCCATGGATATTTGCAACACGAGAAGAACTACAAAATACGTTGCCGGCCTTTTACATACTACGCTCTATTGTTGAAGGTCTGTAGGTCGTATCTGTCTGGAAATACCTTATGTGGCAAATCATTCTACAACTTTGTGGTGCGGGGTATGCACAGTAGTGCTCTGCCAACTGTCAAGGTGGTAGGGCTGGTAGAGTTGTCGCGTAGATCGACAGCGGAAAGAGCTAGCGAGGATTAGCCTGAACATTTATTCTGATCACTGGCCATGATATATGCTTTAGAGAATGCATAACAAAGTTATATCTCTACGCAGTGCCAAGGAGTCAAGCCTATCCGAAACCTCTTCGCAATCAACAACTCGAGTCACTCTCCCTTGAATGCGTTCTTGCGGAAGACGCTGGTACTGAGCCCCCCTACTCAAAGATGAGAACAGTATTCCGTCTGCAGCTGAACCTGATCTTTATAAAATTGCAGACGGTGTGCCAGTGTGAAATACTGAATTGATCTATAGAACACGACGAGCTTCTTCGGGGCTAATTTAGCCTTACCATCCAGATGGCCACGAAACTAGATTTTGCTCGATATGTCAACACCAAAAATTCCGATATTGGCTACAGCAACTCTGGAAACGAAGCAATACGACAAAAGACAAATTTTTAGCGGTGAACACGCAAACTTGTGTCGTCTTGACGTTAAATTGGATCAAACGTCAAGAAGACACCCTAGTCTAATATTTTTCTGAAACGATGTTTTAGTGTCAAAAACAAGTTTGTTTCGGCTTTCAATCAATGTTTTCTCGAAATGTTGGGGCGGCTGGTGTATGAGCGTTACCTTTGCTGTCATCCGCATAATAATGAATGCCATTGATTTGAAGTATATGCTCAAATAAGCAATTATCTATATGAAAAATATGTATATTTACGAATATATTTTTAACATATTTTAAGAAATAATGTATTATGAAAAACAATAATTATTTTTTTCTATACTCGTTTTATTAAGCGTCCCTCATAACTATTTTAGGAATCGATATTAAAATTCGTTGCTTGGATAATTGAAAATCGATTATATTCTGCCATCCCTTTTCAAATGCGAGAAATGACCAAAAAGACCGGTGACCAATTTAGCGACTTCGACGCTAGAAGTGGCGACTTTTAATTGTGTGTTAGCCACAAAAAAAGTTTATTTATTATTTCGTGTTATTCCATACGTAGGAAAATATCTAATATATCAAACTCTAACAATAAATAAAAAAATTCACGACATATCTAACGTTAAGCTATTGTTGATTTGATGTTAATGTTTAATATTATTTCCACACATATAAAAGGAGGAGGTATCCCGGAGTAGCGTCTGAGAGAGTTTAGAGACTCTCTATCGAATTTAGACTTTAACACATTCGCTGCCCAGCTCAAAATAGGCATCGCTTATCCTGTGCCCACGAAAAAAATGCTACATATACATAACAACCCAACAGGTGAGTGCAAATGCAAGATGACGAAGTAACCGTCTCCCTATGTCCAAAACCCACCTGTCGGGTCCAAATTTTTTGTGCGAGATATTGCAGGGTTGTGCAAAATTACTTAGTAGAATGTTAGAATACTTTTATATTAATTATAATATTCATTTTTATTCGTGTTTATTTAACTGTTTCTTTTATCATAATAGATATATTTTAATAATGAAACTGTTTTGTAAAAAAATATTTTAAAATAAGATCTTTCAATGCATTCTTTTTAATATAACAAACAAGAATTATAAGAAAATGCTTAGTGAATTGAATTTGTATTGTTATAAAATAATGAATTACATTTCTGTATATTTCAATTAAAATTAAAATTAAAAAAAAAAAACAAAGGTATTTAATATTATCTATGCCAAAAATTACTGAACAGAAAAGCAAAACTATTAGAAAACAGATATCTAAATTAAAAGTCAATACTTAATAGTTATAGATTCTACTATTTCTTTATATCTACTTTAATATTTATCATAGTTATTTAATCTTAACTATTAAATTTAAATTGTGTTAACTATTAAATTATTACCAAAAAACTGAAAGAAAACATACAGTAATAGTACTTGAAAAAATATATATAATATATATATCATAATATATATTATATCTATCATAAATATTTATTTTGAATTACGTATTAAAATAATTATATATTATGTGCATTGAAAAAATATATAAAAATATATAAACCCCAATACTTATTGTGAATTTTCGCAACCCTAGTATTGCATAAATTTTGATTGAAAAAATTAGACAGGTGGGTCTTGGACATAGCGTTATCCTTTCTATAGTTAGGACCCAACAGGTGGGTTGTGGGCACTGAATGTGTTAAATCTGGATCCTGGATTTCTAGGAGTTGGCAGCACTGAACGTGATATCTACACAAATGACAGACTCAAAAGGGCTTGAATCCAGAGTCGTAAAACAAGTTCATAAAAAAATACGCAAATGACATTGACAGCAATTTGACAGATTATTGTGACTCAATAGACTCACTGTATAGTTTGTTATTTCTTACTTATATTAATTTTTATTTACTTATAATTCAATAAAATGATAACACAAAATATTACAGCTTTAATTTAAATCAAATAACGTGATATTGTTAAGAATATATTTGTTTTACGAAAATCTAAATTATGGATTTACGAAACATCCACTTCTTAGTTTTATTGGCAATAGGAATCAATGGTAAAAATACATTTTTATATTTATCATCCTGTCTAAGAATGATTTTGCATTGTTCACTGTTTCATAGTATCTTGAGTTTATTACAAATAACAGTATTAATTTCTAGGAAGTACCTAATAAGATTTAAAAAAAATTTCAGTGATTACATGTGAAAGACTCCATGAACAAATTTACTCATCGATTGAAGGTGGAGCAGCATGCTTCCGGCGGCTAAATGGGACTCATCAAGCAGGATGTTCATGTAAGGATATAGTTTTTAAAAGTCTCACAATAAATATTCCTTTTGTTAAAGATTCATTATTAACTAAACACTTAATATTTAACAGCTTCTCTCAGTGGTGCAGTTGGTGTGGTTCAAATGATATACAATGTGCCTGATGCGGAGTGGCTAGTACACAATTCTAGTGCTGGACCGTATATGGCAGTCGTAAGCACATGGTTGTTCTACGACATCATAGAGTTACTCATGAAACAACCAGAGAATGTTGCTGGTGTCTTGCTGTATGATAATTCAACTATGAGGTAAATTTCAAAGTTCATATTTCAGTTCAAGGGTTTTATTCTGAAGGATCAGTAGAATGTTAAAGTTAAACTTAATAAGCAGAATTATCCCCTTGATTATAAAACCATTTTCTAAGGCATCATCAAAATATCATCATTATTTTTTTATGGAAAAAGTGTCAAAACAAGCTTACAAATCATCTGATGGAAAGTGAATGCAGTGCCGGCCTTTTAAGGGGAATGGATGGGGAATGAATGAGGAAGGGGTGGGGAATTAGGCCTCTGGTAACCTCACTCACGTGACGAAACACAACGCAAGCATCATTTTACGTTGTTTCTGTGATTTATTGTAAAACAATATTGTCTTGCATACATAGTAATTAGTGTTATTTCTTTTTCAGACCCACTGCTTTCAGTCAAGAATCTCGATGTCCAAATGAATACTCTTCATGGTCTAAAAGCCAGTGTCCTGCTACTCCAACCACAAGTGGTGTTGAGTTGGTGTGGAATGAGAAAGGCACAGATCTATTGAGAAGAGATATCCCATTCCCTATATTTTTTCTTTCTCAAACTCGGATAACAGAAATATCAAAAATTGAAGAATGCTATAATAGGTAAATGAGAATCTTAAGGCCACTATATTCAATGTGTTAATTATAAAAGTTTTTTCTTAATAAAATATATTGATATGTAACGAAATTTTTTTTTTATTATTTCAGATACAATTTTGATAAAGATAACCAAAAAGGGCAAGCCCTATGTTCATTGCAGTTGAATTCATTTATGTATGCCGCAGTAAACAGTGTAGTATGTTTGAGGAGGTAAGTAAATTTCATGTAATATAATTTTAATTAAACAGTAATGACTTTGTTGAACACTATTATTTTAGACAGTCCCCTGGTGATGGACATTTTGATACTATTTCTCATTTGTCACAGCATTGTTTTGTGTGTACACTATGATGAAATGTGTCACAGATGGAACAGATTATTTAAACACGTCTAAATGACAGATTAAAAATACATGTCAACATTGTTTTGGTAACCCTGCCTGGCATGTGGGTCTCTAAATTGCCTGATTCATCTAATCCGTTTCAGAGCCATAATGTTTGTAATTAGAGGTGAAAGCACTATCATGTTGCACATCCATTACACCATCAACATTAGAGATTCAAACATCAATTAACAGAATACCACGGTTCCTGTTGAACATTATTATTTTAGACACACCTTCACATTTAAAATAGTGTGTACTTAAAAAACTCGTGTTGATAAGCAATTTAAAAGTGCTTAACTATTAAAATTAAAGGATGTCAGAAGTCTGTATGCATTAACAGTTTCTTCTTGTATGATTTCTTAACGCAATTTAAATCTCTAGCAAGCATCTATTGTGTAACTGTATAAATTCAAAGTAAATTTTATATGTATAGTTCATCAATTCTATACAATTGATCATTTATTTCAGGTCTGCATCATCTGCCATCCTAACACCAACCAAAGTCTGTGATCCGCTTGGTGATTACAATGTCTACTATTCACTCTTTCCTCGTGCAAAGGTTAGTATTTGATCATTCAGTAGCAAATATATTGTTATTTATAACTTTACAGGAAACCTTATTTGGTTGGAGTTTTATAGTGTTATTTATATTCATTCCCATTTGTCGGAGATCACTTTAAAATCAAATGAACTCTTGTCATGATTTCAGGAAACCGAAACTAAAAACAAACCTGTCACTTTGGTCACAGCAAGAATAGACTCAGCCTCTCTATTTGATGGTAAGTTAAATTCATCCAAAGTTTTTTTTTTAATATGTTGGATTATAATTATTAATTAGTGATCACATTGTACTTGCAACATTGTTGTTCATCAAAATTCTCGAAGCATTATATTAATATTTGGGAAATGTTTCTTAAAATCTCAGACTATTTCCTATCCAATATAGTGTCTAAAAAATAATATTCCAAAATATATTCTAGTAAATAAAGGTATTATAAAAAAATCTGCTATGCTTTTTTAAATTTACATGTTTTTTCTGCCTTAAAAGTTATCTTAATTTGTATAGGAGACGTAAAGTATATATCTGTTATTAAGTATTGGTATTTTTGTAGGTGTCGCTCCCGGTGCAGCCAGCTCAGTAGTGGGGATGGTGGCGCACATCGTCGCTGCGACGACTTTAGCGCAGAGCATTCCAATCACTGATGCCAATTTATATGGTTAGTTTTAATACTCTCATAATTTATTATATTAGATTTGCCCAAGGCTTCACTCGCGCGCTTTGCGTGACTTTCATATCATCTTAGCTTGACTTTCTATGAAGATTAACAGTTTATAAGAGTAGACTCATGTAAAAGAGAAAATTTAAATGTTACTTATTACTGCATTTAATTATAAAAAGATAAATTGAGTAATACATTAAAAATACATATTGTCATAACAAATGTAATGAGAGTGGGTGTTTAATTTAAATTATAAAATGTTTATATGAAAAATAATCTCTTCCCAGATGAGAATGTTTTATGGACTCTATTTAATGGCGAATCCTTCGATTACATCGGATCGCAGCGTGTCGCATACGATATATCCAGAGGCGCTTGGCCACCAATTTCTCCTCTTACTCCGAAAGACATACACTTACATATCGAGCTTGGACAATTAGGCGGTTCTCTCCAGTTGTTCAAAGACAACTCCTCATGGCCATTGTTTGCGTTTGCTCCGTATGATTCTGGTGTTTTTCCGGAACAGGTATGACATCTTTAGTTTTTAAATAGTTTTTGTTATATAATATGAATTGAAAACTTGTGAATTATTTAACATATGAAATGTCAATCTTATTGCAATATAATGACGTTAAAAGCATAAAAAATTTGTTTACAGATAACTGCATTTTTACTTGAAATGGAAAATAACTTGAACCTAAATAACATGACAGTAACTCCGATATTTACACACAACTTACCGCCGTCGTCCTTGCACTCTTTCCGACGAATACTTAGCAATGTATCAGAGAACGATTTGCCTGAGATATTGCTCGCAGACCATCGCGAAACATTCACCAACAAGTACTACCAGTCTGCTCTAGATGATTACGATAATATTGGATTTGTGTACCACAATATAAGTATTAGCAGTGAGGGAAAATGTAAGTATTAATCAGAACTTTGATTTCAAATTATTTTTATTCGGACTATCTATTGAAACCTAAACTAAAAATTAATATTGTCCATATAAGTTTCTCAATGAATAGTATTAAAATATAATTTTTTGGATATATTCGTTTCCATAATAGCTTCTTTTTTTCAGTTTTGTCAACTGACGAGTTGTTAGCTAATGGGACAATGAAAGAGAGTGATGCACAGGTGAAGATAGCCAGGATTTCCACCGCTCTTGCGCACACTCTTTACCAGAAAGTCACTGGGAAACCTTACAGTGGTTCAGTATCAGCATCGGCGCATTTAGTAAGAATTTATATATAGAAATCTTATTTAAGCATGTCGCATTTTCTTTAATATGACAAAAATTTGGATTTTTATTGATGAAATAGAATTTTTTATCATTCAACACATGTTGCTCCTTCACAACAGCTGGTAAACCTTATCATCAGTATATACTGATTTGTGGAGCATCGTGGGATTATGCATGTGCGGGGCCATAGCAGATCCCTACTTTAATTGTCTTAAAATTGTTTTTTTTTTTTTACTATTTAAATTGTCTTTATTTACTAGTTAAAGCTGCTTGATGTATGTGCCTGTTTAGCGTAATGATGAATGTCAGGCTGATAAAAATTTTGTCACACTTGTAAAATCATATGAATGTTAAACTTTTGAACTAATATTTTTTTTTAAAATAGCAATATGTCCTAGAAGGCTCAAACATAATTCTCACCAACTCGTACAGATCGACGAGATGCTGTACTGCTTCCTGCGCAGCCAAGCTTGCCGCCTGCTCGCGGCGGCGGACTACGCGAGCGGCGCGGAGGAGAGCCCGGCGGAGAGACCAGTGCCGCTGTACGTGGGCGTGGCGGCCTGGGCCAGCACGCCCGCCGTGTACGCGGGCCACCTACTGGCCTTGCTCACCGGGACGCACTTGAGCGTCAACCGCACCGCGTGCGATAAACTCGACGAACCGGTAATCTTGAGAAGTCTTATTTATTTATATATTTTTTGTAAGTATTGAAAATGTATTTTTTTTTTACTTTCATTAGGGATTCTCGTACTACTGGCTACGAGGGTGGAATCACAGCGGCATTTGCATTCAGACCACGATGAACTTCAGTCAAGCCCTTAGTCCAGCATTCATTAAATCAGGTAAGATTTTTTTTTTTAAATGGAATCCCATATTTACCATATCTGTAATACCTTTAACTAATCATTAATTTAAATTTTTTGATCACCGTTTAGACTATGACATGACTTCGGGTGAATTCTCAACGTGGACAGAATCAGTGTGGCAAGCCATGTGGGCACGAGTGTTCGTACGCGCGGGAGGCGGCGGCGCTCGCCTGGCAGCCATCGCCGGCGCGTTCGCCACCCTCACCGCCGCGCTGCTCACCTACTGGCTGCAGCGACACGCCGCGCTCGTGTTCCTCGACGCGCCCGCCTCCCTCCACAGCGACGCGTCCGGGTGAGACACTCGCACTGTTCCATACCACCCTCACCCTCACCGCCGCGCTGCTCACCTACTGGCTGCAGCGACACGCTGCGCGTGTTTGACTAGCCAAACCTCGGCTCTCACGCGGTTTATTTGAATTTGTATGGGCTAACGGGCGGACTTCATCAAGTCGAATACTCCTTTTCGGAACTGCTTTGCCTCGCGGCCACCGAGTGCTGCGAAAGATAGCCATGCATTTGCACGAATGGGCCGGCTCGACCGGAGTGATACTACGGCCTCACAGAAAACCGGCGTTAAATGACGCTTGCGTCGTGTTTCGCCGTTTCGCCGCGTCAGTGAGGGTTTCGGAGGCCCAATTCCCCTGTCCTTCCCCATTAATTCCCCATTTATTCCCACCCTATACCCCATAAAAGGCCGGCAACGCATATTGTAGCTCCTTTGGTGCTGCAAAAGTCCATGGGCGACAGCATTCACTTTCCATCAAGAAAGAGATGGGGGGGGGAAGAGATTGCGAAGTTTACTGCTTGCTACGCGACGGTCACTCGTTGACAGCAAGTCAGCCTAAAAACGAGGCACCGTTGATAGAATGCCGGGTGTAGTCCCAATTCAAAACTAGTCGAGTTTTTCGGTCTCTGAATATTCAACAATCGTAAGAGATCTTATGATCTCCTTAATTCATGACAATGTGCAAAGTAAATTATTTTAATTACAACTACACCTGGAACGTCTCTGCCTTATCATCAAGCACCGACGCTTTAATGTAGAATATATACTGAACGCCAGTTTTTCTCTGGTATGACTTGCATTTTTATTTATAATATAGTTATACATTCTATTTTTTATTTGTTACAGAATAATAAGAACAGTAAACTGCTAACAAGTTACGTGCATCATAGGAGTTACAAAGGTGTTAAAACGATAGAAGTGAATGAAGTAAGAAAAAAGTGAAAGCATTCCACGTCAACAATTTTTATTAATTAAATTAATTGATTAGCTAATTATAGTCGAATTAACTCTAAACTAATTAATTCAATCATGATACAGCAATTTTTTTATATGAATACTCAAATAATTTTCACGCTTACGATTGCCGTTTACTTTTGACATCATAATAAATTCATTCAGTATTTTAGTATAAACACTAGATTTGCTTTGTTCATAGTCATTTAATTTATAACCTGAATTATAGTAAATTAAAGTAATTAAATAGATAATTCAATCATTTTATATTGATCTCTTGTTATTTTTTTTTATAAATAATAACGAAAATGTCGCAGTGTGTATAAAAGGTGTTCAAGAAGATAATTAAATAAAATTATAACGAATATATTGTTGTTTTATTTATTTTTTGTTAACATAATGTAGCATAATATCCGTCTCTATTTTACTGTTTCATTTTTATAATTATGTTTTGATATGAAATTGTTATAGGAGAAAATTATTTCTCTAAATGTGAATTGTTTTAAAATATTGAATAAACTTGAAATAGGTAAAATACTTATATTAATTAATTAAAAATATATAAATTCAGAGCTTTTGTGAGAAATAATTAATTATAGTCAAATCCCGATGCCCCGATTTTCGATCAATTTAATATGAAAGCCAATGAATAATAATGTACAAAAGTGTTAAAAATTAAAACGACATATTTATGTTTTTTTTTAGAGACTACTTGCAATTTATGTCTGTTCCTAATTAAGTTTAAGTACCTACAATATATTGGTACTAGCAAAGAGAAGTACATGTTGTGCCGACCCCACATAAAGTGTGAGAAGGGCAGGAAGATGATGACTAGCATAAAATAAAAGTATGATTAACTTATATAGCCTCCCCAAAACATACTTTGTTTTTGGGGAGGCAAGGGTTGAGGAGGCGTAGGTACAAACATTACGGACTTAGAACTTGGAAGAATTAGCGTGCCCCCAAAATAATGTAAAAATAAAACTTTGTACAAATCAAATAGTTGTACTGGACCGATTTAGGTAAAATTCTGTGTGTATATTTAAGTGCGTCTGATGGATGGTTTGAAAATACAATTAAACCAGGTAGGTGGGGTTGACAAAGGACTGTCTCTCGGATCCTCTACTAGTATCTATATAGTATAATGCGCGTCAGTATATTATTTAGATACATATATCTGCTTCAATATTTATCATAAATATTAGATTTGAACTACGCGTTAAAACCGAAAAAAAATTGATAATTTCAAAATGTTAAAAATAATTAATAGAGGAAAGTCAGCATATTTGGGATACTAAAGGTAATGTGGAATACCTCGATATCTGGAAAAGTATAAACGCTATCTTAGTTTTTTTCCCGTTAGCATAAAGTGATATGATACACGAATCCATCAAATATTGCAAACAGGACCTCAACTTTTAATTCCGGTTACTAGAAACAAGATAATAAAGGTCCATTT